>JAEKIV010000381.1:0-32107 GCA_016801325.1 Hypholoma fasciculare
CCGGCCGGGAGGGCGTCCCGGGTAGCCGCCGCACTGTGATCGCCGCACTCGCTGCCGCAGTTTCCAATTCCCGAACTTACTGCGACGAGCCCCTGATCAGATCAATTGAATATTCCCACGATTTTCAAGCGCTAGAAAACGTTGGGAAAACGCAAGGAAAACGCCCACATTCCAGTCCGTGTCCCCCGCCACTTGCTAACGAAAGAAAAAAACAGGTATATTACCTTGATACTTAGGGTGGATCTCACGGATAAAAGGTCAGCGCTCAATAGGGGGACGTGAAACACCTTCCGAGATGCTGGTGAGGGTGTGGCACAACTGGAAGGCAAGCCGGCCGTAGGACCGGATGCAGTTGTCCCGAAGTTGTCCGGACTCCGACGTCCGCTTTTGTTCCTTTCCCTCGTCCGGAATATCATCCACACTACACTACACTTCACAGGTTCTGTCAAATGCAAACTACCATACCAGTGGGCGCGCTCTTGTTCGCGACGCGACATTAAATGAATAAACGCTCCGGTCGTACGCGGTTAATGTCGATGAACTGGCAATAAAATTCCGTTTAGCAAACATTTCGCAGCATCTCTGAAACCAACCGCACATGGTCCAATGCATCCCCCCTTTCTGTCCCCGTACTCTTCTTGGACGCGTTATATGACAGGAAGAACGACATCGACGCCGTTTTGGGTAACGCGGAGGGTAAGCATGTCGGATTCATGCTGGCAATTGACGATTCTTCTTATGTGGGACTGGGCTCCTTCACATCCTTTAAACAGATAAAGTCGATCTGTCTATACAAGCGGGTCAGACTCTAGTGGAAGTTATCGAGACCAGAGGCGCATGTGCGTATAGTCACTTCCCTTGCAGTAATGACGTCTGAGTTGGTTAACTTACTTGTGTCCAGTCACTTAGTGGCCGCGTGAACCGGGGCTTCGTTTGACAGTAAGCTATTCTGTGACTCACTGTGTAAAAGAGTATACATATAGCCAGAAAGGCCAAAAATACCACGCGACGATCAACCCGCATTGCTCCTTCGAAAGGCGACTAATCTGCGTATGCTCACAATGTGATAACCATCGGCCTCCCTATGAAAGGATAAGTAACTTATATTGTCATCCGCAGAACGTCGACGTGGCCTACTGTGCGCAAGTGTGCAAGTCCTCACACAAGGGGTAAATGTGTTTTTTAGTGCATTGTAAATTTGAATCCTCATTTTCTGTTTAACGACTTGTTCAAAACAGTAGCATGAATGGCAAATCGCGATGGGGAGCGTACGCTTCTGGTGATCAGAGGTGTGAAAATAACACAAGTGCTGCATTATCAGTTCTCACACATTTGCCGTTGCCCTTGACCCCTACAGACGTGTGGCACTTGAATTTGATCTGAATTGCCCGACATCGGTCCTTCTTTGTGTATATAAGCACTGTGGTCTTCTAGGCTTCTCATCTCATCTAAACATGGAGCTCTCCCGTTGGTCTCGCCAGAAACCTCTTGACTTTGGCTGGGAGTTCGCGAAGAGTGCAATTGAGTGGCTACCCATGTGAGCCCGTCAAGCATCCTATCAATGCTACTATCAGCGCTCACCGTGTCAATATCCTCTAGAATTCCAAAAGACACCTTGGTTATACCGTCCGGCGTCGCTCTCAGCCTTAATGTCTTTTATATCATATATCTGTTGATCTCTGCGTTACGGGACAAATCGAATGACGACACAGATGCACCGGCTTTGGTAGATGGACATGCGTCTAGCATATCTTTCCAGCGTATACGCGCTAGAGCGAATGGGCATGGTGGATGGACCGTCTATGCATTCGCCGTCGGACGTCTGACTGGGTGTATTCTTCTTTTTGCGCTCTCTGTGACGACTATCCATCTTTCCTTGGGCAGCATCATAACATCTCCAGCTCGCGTGCTTTTTCGGCATCCGGAAACGTTTATGGCTTTGACCTACGTATGTTTTTTTTTGTAATCTGATTAGCAACCCAGCTTACAAGATCAGCTCTACTCGACTATGTGGGCTTTTGCTGCGGTAGTGCTCATCAGACCTCCGAGGATTGCCGCGCACTACAACTCTCTGGTGTTATTCGTTTCATTCTGGGTATATGTCTACCGTGACATCTGGCCCCTGGCTACGTATTCTGAGGTCCCCAAAGATGCTAATGAAGGACTACTACTCTGGGCAAAAATCGCTGTATTATTAATCACGGCAGTGGTGATCCCGCTCTTTGTTCCTAATATCTATGTTCCTGTTGATCCAAAGGTCCGTCGCTCAGTTAGCCAGGTGACGCGTCTTTTTCTAACGCCAGTGTGCAGAATCCCATGCCTGTACCAAATGCTGAGCAAACCTGCTCTCTGTTCGACTCATTCATCACTTACGGGTATATTGGCTCTGTTGTACGCTTGGCCGGTCAAATGGATCATCTGGACGCAGAGAAGTTGCCTCCACTTTGCGATAGCGACGCCGCCCAACATCTCGTCAAAAAGTCATTTCCCGTAAGTATGTTTTGCTGATATTCAGTTCCTGTTCTCACAGTTCTTAGCATTTGGATCCATTTCAGAAGGCAAAACCTCGGCACATATTCTTTGGCCTGATGCGCATTCTTCGTAAGTGTCGAAGACTGTCTTTGGTCTGCCAATGTGCTCCTAATGATACTATAGGGACTGAATATACGTGCATGGTTGCAGTCATTGCCATAGCGTGCATCATTGAATTTGTCCCTTCAGTATGCGTCTATCAAATCCTGAAGTAAGCAGCCCCCTAGGCTTGTTGTCGTCCACCTATTTATATATTGTCAGATATTTGGAAAATGGACCGAGCAACAGCAACATCCGGCCTTGGTTCTGGGTTTTCTGCCTTTTCCTGAGCTCGGTGATGTTCACTGTATTCTGGGAGGCATATATCTTCTTCTCTACCCGCGCACTCATACATACAGAGGCCATCCTCACAGAACTTGTATTTGAGCATAGTTTGCGTGTTCGCTTTACGGCGGAGCCGATGAATGACGAAGGGTTTGATTCGCAACACGTTCGAGACAACAGTGTGACTATGGTCGATGAAAGCGAGGCGCATGCATCTTCTGGCTCCGGGGCAGAATCTGATTCAACTGCAACGATGACCGCAACCGCAAATGCAATTGTACAGAAAGGGAAGAACAAGATGCCAAGTCGAACGACTGTACCATCCGGACCAAACGTTTCAACGTCTGCACCAGCGAAGAAGCCCTTGAAAAACACTAATCTTGTCGGCAAGATCAACAACTTTGTGACTACTGACCTGAATAATATAATCCGCGCCAAAGATTTTTTCTTTCTGCGTGCGTATCTGCGTTTGACAGCAGTGCATTTCGAAGGATTCACTCGTCGCTCGTCTTCACAGTCATCAACGTGCCTCTCCAGGTCACATTATGTACTGTCTTTTTGTATAAATTGTTGGGATGGAGGTACGTGACTAAGAGCTATATTGTGATAATGAAGACTCAAACAGAGAAAAGTGCGTTTGTTGGGCTCGCGGTCATGATTATCCTTCTGCCGGTTCCGGGATATGCTTCAAAGTTAATTCAAGGCTTTCAGAAGAGAAAGATGGAAAAGGTGGGAGTCAGTGGCTTGACTTCGAGACCTACTTACTGAGGTGGTAACTGGTGGTAATAAGACCGATGCGCGCATCCAGATCATATCCGAAGGTGAACGATTTCATATACAATTGACAAAGCAGCTGATAGCCTTCTACACAAGTCGTTGCTGTTCTAAGAATGGTCAAGTTATTCGGTTGGGAACGCAAGATGTTGAGCAAGATTCAGACTACGCGAGACGAGGAGCTAATTTCGATTTGGTGGCTCAAGGTGGGAGCATCACAACTCTCGCTCTTGATATGTGATTTAATTGTCTTCAATTTTAGTTCATTCGGTCATTTTTAGGAGCTATTAAGTGAGTGCAAAATGTCGAAGAACATGACGTGAGACCTTAAATGTATCGTTCCTCCAAAGCACTATCACCATCACAGTAGCCATGATGGCAACGTATACTACGTACGCTGGCATCATGCAGAAGGAGCTCACTCGTAAGTATTATTCCTCTCCTGTTTGAAACCAACTGGCAATTGACATAGGGTCTGTTAGCCTCCATAATCTTTTCGAGCTTGACGGTGTTTGCCTTGCTGCGCGACCAGTTATATAACACATCCTCGCAGATCGCTCGTGCAACGCAAGGTACGAACAGACTTCGCATCGTTTATTTTTTGTGTTGACAAACTCCCGTTATTCGATGTAGCCAAAGTATCATTGGATCGCATCAACAATTTCTTGAAGGAAACAGAATTATTGGATGCATATATCGACACAAATACTGAGACGCCACCGGAGGACTCTTCGTCCGTTGATAAAGACTTGATAGGATTCAGGAATGCATCATTCGTGTGGTCGTTCGCCTCTGTCGCCGGTGGGTATGGCACACCAAGCCATCGGTTTTATAAGCTTCACATACGCGGGGAGCTTTTCTTCAAACCAAATTGCGTCAACTTGATTATTGGACCGACGTAAGCTACCATTTCTCTGCCTTCTTGACTGTATCTCAACTGAGTAGAGGGTCCGGGAAAACATCTATGCTTATGGCCCTGCTTGGTTCGTAACATGCCCCGTACCCCTCCTACCTAATTGTTTTAGATAACCGCTTCCTTTTTCTTTTCACTAGGCGAGATGCATTTTGTGGCTGAGAGTATTGACTCATGGTTCAACCTCCCTCGCGAGGGAGGCATTGCCTATGCTGCACAGGAATCGTGGGTTCAAAACGAAACCATTCGCTCAAATATTCTCTTTGACTCGCCTTACGACGAAACACGATACAAAAAAGGCACGCTTATTTCCTCATAAACGATTTCGCCGTATGAATACTCATACTACTCTCAAGTACTCGTTCAGTGTGCTTTGGACAAAGACCTTGAATTGTTTGAGGCAGGAGATGAAACCGAAGTCGGAGAAAAGGGCGTCACACTGAGGTACAAAACAGTGCTTCAAATTTTGCCTCATGATTAATCTGATTGTCGATTGGCTGACAGTGGAGGTCAAAAAGTAGTACTAATTTACTAGGCGATTATTTTATTTACTTATACATGACTTGATAGGCTCGACTGACTCTAGCCCGTGCTATCTATTCATCTGCCAAGATCATTCTATTGGACGATATCCTTGCTTCTCTGGATGTTCATACGTGAGTCGTACTTACTTCCCGATCGAAGAATTTCTGGAGCTGTGCTGATGCGGTCTAGGTCTACAACAATCGTTGAAAAATGCTTACAGGGAGATCTCGTGAAAGGACGCACGGTCATTTTGGTGGTGAGAGTTTTGTATGCTTTGTCACGGCGCGGATTGCGCAATTAATTATTCTCTTGAACTAGACCCATGACATTGCCCTTGCTGGTTCGATAGCGAGCTTCATCGTGACAATCGGCCAACATGGAACTATTACAGGCGTGGATAATACCATCGACTTATCCCTAAGCAGCAATCCTATCCTCGTAGATGCTGCTCGTCGCGATGCCGAAGGATCAGAAATCAGCGGCGAGGAGGTTGCACTTCCTGCGAAGAGAGAAACGCCTGCTGACGGTAAACTGATCTTGAAGGAGGAAGTATCCCATGGTCGCGTGGATTGGAAATCCCTGAGGCTGTTCTTTTCTGCATTGGGAGGTGGCCACTCTATCCTCTTCTTTGGTGCATGGCTTTCAAGCTTCGTATTGGCCTTCTCCGCGAGCACATTCACGAAATGGTTCCTCGGGTATTGGGGATCACAATATGAAAACCACGATCCTTCAGAAGTCAACGTCGCGTAGTAAGATATTCTTCGTTATCACGACTTTTCATTCATGGTTGGTGGACTAACTATGTCTTTGAAGCTATTGCACCCTATATTCGCTCTTTCTTCTTGGATGGATCCTTATAAAAAATATGACCTTTGTCATCTTTCTTTCGGGGAGCGTGCGGGCTTCGAGGGTAATTAACACGCTCTTGCTCGAGTCCGTTCTTGGAAGTACACTACGGTCAGCGACTTCGAAATTTTTTACCCGAGGGTTGAGCTAACGCGCGCCTTTAGATGGCTTGATGAAACACCCACAGCAAGAATTATAACTCGGTTCACGCAAGATATCGAGACCATCGACAGTGACCTGCCTGAAGAGTTCTTTGAGTTAACAGCCGAGTCCCTGTATCTGATCACGAGTTTGGCTGTGGTCCTCATTTTTACGCCATTTTTTGTTCCCCCAGCACTGGTCATCGCAGCTACAGGCTTTTATTTGGGAAGTCAATATTTGAAGGCCCAGTTAAGCGCCACTCGCGAGCAAAGGTAATTGATTAAATGTCTCTTATTGACTACCAACCCTAAACAATCTCAGCAATGCGCGCTCGCCAGTCTTGGCACATTTTACTGCTGCAATCGCGGGGATAGGTCAGTGGATACTCTGACGGGTGAGTCTATTTCGGACAGTAACATTTTCTCGCCAGTGTCGGTTCGGGCATATGGTGCCCAGAAACAATTTAAGGCCGAGTCGTTCCACCGGATCGACAAATACACGCGGATCGCTCGGATAACATACAACTTGAATCGGTGGATTGGACTGCGCACCGACTTTCTAGGGGCCATTTTCAGTGCTGGCTTAGCAGCATATCTCATTTACGGCCGACCTATCGGCGCGGCCAACAGCGGACTTGCACTCAATATGACAACGGAGCTCTGCAGAACGTTGCTGTACGTTGTCAGGTACTTCAACGATTTCGAAACCGAGACGAATAGGTAAGACCGATATATGGCATGCAGAATCCTGATTCGCGCCCGAGAATTGACAGTTACTTGACAGTTTGGAGCGCGTTCAGCGCTATCTTGATATAGACCACGAACCGAAGGCAACGGAATCAGGCAGACCCCCCGCAGCTTGGCCTACCAGCGGAAATTTGGTCGTGGAGAAGCTTTCGGCTCGGTATTCTCAGGTCGGGTTCCAGTACACATGTTAACCGACTGCGTCAATTGAATTAGTTTCTACAGAATGGCCCAGTGGTTTTACACGATATTTCATTTGAGATCAAGTCGGGACAACGGATTGGGATAGGTAATACAAAGTCAATTAATTATTATCAAAGCTGATTACCCTGCAACTTTGCCTCTTAGTTGGTCGGACGGGAAGTGGCAAGGTCAGTTACCATCAACAACAAGATAGATACATGCCTTCATCATTTTGATCACACATTCGTTCAGAGTTCTCTTGCTTTAGCTCTTCTAAGATGCATCATCACGGAGGGGAACGTTTACTTCGACGGAATCAGAACGAGCGACATCAATCTAGACATGCTCCGATCGAATGTCACTATCATTCCCCAGACGGTCAGTCCAAACATCAGATATTGCAAATACCTCTCCTCTCACTCGTCCTGAATTGCTTTGCAGCCCGAGCTGATTAGCGGTACTCTGAGACGAAATTTGGATCCGTTCGAGCAGTACGATGATGGGGTGTTGAACGACGCGCTTCGTGCAGCTGGCTTGTTTGCGCTGCAAGACGAAGCTGGCGAAGCAAGGATTAGCTTGGACATTAACATAGCCTCGGCTGGAGGTAACCTGTCTGTAGGCGAAAAGCAGATCCTTGCACTCGCTCGGGCAATGGTTCGGAGGAGCAAGTTGCTTATATTGGATGAAGGTGCGTTCTGGTTTGGTCTGCGGACAGTGCATATGTGATGTGCTGCTTACCTATCAACTTGTATAGCAACATCGGCGATAGGTATGGGCTAGTCCTTTCTCGACAATTTATTAGAGCGCTCAAAGTATCATGAAGATCATAAGACTGACGCCGCAATACAAACGACGCTTCGGTACAGGCTGGATCCCGATGTGACCGTTATCACCATTGCGCATCGCCTGCAAACAATAATGGACGTGGATAAGATCGTGAGCACCGAGTCTCCTTTCTTACCAAGGTCAATATCTGAAGCAACCAATTTTACCTGCTACAGATGGTCCTTGATGAAGGTCGCATTGTGCGCATCATTCTACCTTTCTGCCTATTGATCCACTGAACTGAGAAATATATATTCAGGCTGAATTTGACGCCCCAAGAGCCCTTCTCGAGAAGGAAGGCGGTCTGTTCAAGTTACTCGTGGACGGAAGTGCAAATAGCGGTATGCTGTACGGAATGGCAGGTGTGGCTGCGGCCACTCCCTCAGCGGGTCTGTAGTGGCTGGCGTTTATGTAGTGTCTATGCTCTCCGCTGCTTTATGTTTCGCTGTTGTGAAATAATATTTGCCGGTTTACTAGACGAGGCACCGAATTGTGTTCCTAAAGCAGAAAGTTGAGTACCTCTTTTGGATAAATTGAATAATGGGATAGAGCGGCGGGAGGCGCGACGATAAAATAAAAACATGCATCAAGCCTCCAGCTTCAATACTTATTTTTAGGCGAAGCGCGCTCAGTAAGTAAAATAGTAAATATACTTGTTTCCGGTCGTTACCACCCCCGGGCCTCCCTTCCTCTCGCGCATCATCGGCTGTTTCTCATGGGGACGATGCTGCCCACGAAGTGGTTCGTGTAGTGAGTAAACTACTCCACAATCATACACTAATAGAAAACCAATGGGCTATCCTTGCTTCAATTTGCGAATTATAATAGGTTGAAGCTCCGAGCGTGGAGTAGTGGACCGTCGCTTTCTCAACCGATCTGTAAGGATGGGCGCGTATGAAAGTTATTTTGCAGTGCATCTTCATTTCAGTTGGAGTTCGGGTAGGAGGCTATGCTGTGCCACTCCAGACCTCCACCCGCAGTCAAGCAACTTCCGCAACGAGAGTAAAAAAAGCTATCGATCAACACCGACAGATTTCCATGCTAGAAGAGAAACTTTATCAAACGACGTGGAGTTCTTTTCAGCAGAGAGGTGTCCACTTCCATTGGTAACAGCGCATGATTCATAGTAGATTGCATGAAGGAATCGAAGTTGTTCTGAAGTTTTATTTTTAGTCTAAAACGGTCAGTGATGTCTTACATAGAATCTCTTGTACATGTGGCATACACGCCGAGCACGATAAGCCTCAGGCCAAATGACGGCCTGCCGTGACCTACAACATAGTTCAACACAAGTTCAACATTCACATTCCTGGGCGAAGCTGGGCGTTGTCAGACAAGTGCTGACTAACCGGAGAGGAGCGGCGCAGCACCAACAGCGAGCCGGCGCGCATGAGGGAGCCTGAGAATCAGGCTGACGAGGATTTCTCCGCAAAGCGAATTTGATAACAACTCCGCAGTTGCCTACTCTATCGAAAAGTTTTATGCGGCAACTTGAGGCCGCGAGGCGGTTGTCTTGGATAAATACAGCTTCGGTGCGCGTCGTGCAAGGTCGTGCCATCAACATGCGGGGTGTGCATTGTATGTTAGCGCCTTGTTCACGGCGTGACATGATGTAGGCTGTAGTAGCAGTTCGCTGCATAAAGTGTCGAGCAGCCGCCGTTGAAACGGTGATTTAGAGGCTTGTCCATCAGCCATGCCGCTTTGCCGATAGTAACAGAAGTTGTAGCGGCGGTTATGGGCCGTTTGAGCGATGCTACGAGGAACGCCCTCTTGCACACCAGCGAAAGGGCGGTGAGATAGGAGATGGAGTGCGTCGCAGTCGCCGACTTGGCAGGAAAAAAGCGTCCGTTGGAGACTGGAAAGAAGGCGGAATAAATTTGCAGAAAGGAGGCGGAGTGGGCCGAGGCAGTGTTGTTTCGTCATTTGCTGGCTGTTGGGGCCAAACACGCGCACACTCTTCCCACTCCCAACCTCCATCTCCTCCCTCCTAATGCCTGCCCGTCGGGGGCCCACCAGCCAGGAGGGCTATCCTTCTTCGTCGCCCTCCGATGCGCACTCGATTGAGCCATTTGCCGGCGGCCCTCAGCGCCGGTACTACGACAACGACTCAGACAATGTTGAATTTGGCCGCCGCGAGTATCGCGAGACTTATGCTTCCGACACCAGCAACCCAGCAGTTGCTGACTACGACAACAATGGAAACTATGACTATCGTGCGTGGTTTGCAAGACTCTACTAGGCATCTTTGTCTTATAGTGTGGTTTGTTTTCACAGCTCTGCAAGATACCGACTCCGATCCAGATGTGTATGGTCAACGGCCTGTGCCTTCGTCAGAGTCCCTGGGCCCACCTCAGGGAAGCAGAATGGGCTACGATTCGTCGACACCTACTTTCATGGAATATAACGGGCCGGCAGGTGCGAGGGAAGCATACCCGGCCTGGAGCGCAGACCGTCAGATTCCGTTGTCCAAGGAGGAAATAGAGGACATATTTCTCGATTTGACCCAGAAATTTGGTTTTCAGAGGGATTCAATGCGGAACATGGTGCGTTATCTTTGGGTATCAGGTTTTCTGGATGCTGAGCATTTCATCCAGTTCGATTTCTTGATGCAACTTCTGGACAGCCGGGCTTCACGCATGTCGCCCAATCAAGCTCTGCTCACGCTACACGCGGATTACATCGGTGGTCACAACGCCAATTACCGCAAATGGTACTTTGCCGCACAACTGGACCTCGATGATGCCATCGGCCAGACCCAAAACCCAGGCCTGAATCGCCTCAAGTCGAAACGTGGCGCTAAGCGGCCCCCACATGAAAAATCCCTCGGCACAGCACTCGATCGCTGGAGAGAAGCTATGAACAACATGAGCCAGTATGATCGTCTTCGCCAGATTGCGTTATACCTTCTGTGCTGGGGTGAGGCTGCGCAGGTGCGGTTCGCGCCCGAATGTTTGTGTTTCATCTTCAAGTGCGCGGACGACTACTACCGCTCGCCCGAGTGTCAAAATCGCATCGAACCGGTACCAGAGGGACTCTACTTACGAGCAGTCACGAAACCTTTGTATCGATTCATCCGTGATCAAGGCTACGAAGTGGTTGATGGCAAGTTCGTGAGAAGGGAACGGGATCACCAGGATATCATTGGATATGACGACGTGAACCAACTGTTCTGGTATCCAGAGGGCATTGCTCGCATCGTGCTCAATGATAAGGTGCGTCCCACTCGTCAAGTAGGTAGGTGGATGTTCTGATATTTTTGCAGACGCGTCTGGTGGACCTACCCCCGGCACAGCGTTTCATGAAATTCGACCGCATCGACTGGAACCGCGCTTTCTTCAAGACCTACTCAGAAAAACGCTCCTTTGGACATCTTCTTGTTAATTTCAATCGGATATGGGTCATCCACATCGCCGTGTACTATTTCTACACCGCTTTCAATTCCCCCAGCATCTACCGCACTGTTGGACAGTCGACACCAGCCATGACGTGGTCTGCTACTGCATTGGGAGGCGCAGTTGCCACAATCATCATGATCCTTGCCACTCTAGCCGAGTTTTCCTACATCCCAACAACGTGGAATAATACGTCACATTTGACACGCCGGCTGATCTTCCTGTTCATCACCCTCGGTCTCACTGCTGGTCCAACGTTCTACATCGCTATTGTGGAGCACAATGGCACGGGTGGCTCCCTCGCACTCATTCTCGGCATCGTGCAGTTCTTCATTTCGGTAATTGCCACGGTTCTCTTCGCCATCATACCATCAGGTCGCATGTTCGGTGATCGTGTTGCGGGCAAGTCTCGCAAGTACCTTGCTAGCCAGACGTTCACTGCCAGCTACCCTGCCCTCGAACGCTCGAACCGCATGGGCTCAGTCTTGCTTTGGTTCCTGGTTTTCGGATGCAAGTTCACGGAGTCATACTTCTTCTTGACGACCTCATTTGGTAAGCCAATCCAGGTGATGGTGGGCATGAAGGTGCAGAACTGTAGCGATCGCTTTTTCGGAAATGCTCTCTGTCGCAACCAGGCTGCTTTCACGTTGACAATCATGTACATCATGGACTTGGTGCTCTTCTTCCTCGACACCTTCTTATGGTATATCATCTGGAACACTGTATTCAGTATTGCTCGCTCGTTTACGCTCGGCTTATCGATTTGGACGCCATGGAAGGATATCTATACCCGTCTCCCAAAACGTATCTACGCGAAGCTTTTGGCCACGCAGGACATGGAGGTGAAGTATAAACCCAAGGTGTGTTTATTGACCTTTTCGTAGAGAAGATTTGTTCACATTTTCTTCTTTCTAGGTTCTCGTCTCACAAATTTGGAATGCGATCATCATCTCCATGTATCGCGAGCATCTACTGTCGATTGACCACGTCCAAAAGCTCCTATACCATCAGGTTGATACCGGAAACGGTGGCCGCCGAAGCCTCCGCGCACCACCGTTTTTCATTGCACAGGACGACAAGAGTAAAGGGGAGTTCTTCCCCCCTGGTAGCGAGGCCGAACGTCGTATCTCGTTCTTCGCTCAGTCACTCACGACGAATATCCCTCCTCCGCTACCTGTCGATGCAATGCCTACGTTCACGGTTCTTACGCCGCATTACAGTGAAAAGGTAATCCCCAAAGTTTTCTTCCTGATCGAGGTTATTAATACTAAATATGTCGTTTCCCCAGACGCTACTTTCTCTGCGTGAAATCATCCGAGAGGAGGACCAGAATACCCGTGTTACGCTATTGGAATACCTCAAACAACTTCACCCTATCGAATGGGAGAACTTTGTAAAGGACACCAAGATCCTCGCTGAAGAATCCGCCATGTTCAACGGCGTGAACCCTTTTGCGAACGACGAGAAGGGCCAATCGAAGGTTGATGATCTGCCGTTCTACTTCATTGGTTTCAAGAGCGCTGCACCCGAATTCACGTTACGCACGCGTATCTGGGCCTCTCTTCGTGCACAGACGCTCTATCGCACGGTGTCCGGCATGATGAACTACTCGAAAGCAATCAAGCTCCTCTACCGTGTCGAGAACCCCGAGGTCGTCCAGATGTTCGGCGGGAACACGGACAAGCTGGAGCGCGAGCTCGAACGCATGGCCCGTCGCAAGTTCAAATTCGTCGTGTCGATGCAACGTTTCTCCAAGTTCAACAAGGAGGAGCACGAGAATGCCGAGTTCTTATTGCGCGCATACCCCGACTTGCAGATCGCGTACCTGGAAGAGGAAGCTCCTCGCAAGGAGGGCGGTGACCCCCGCATCTTTTCTTCGCTCATCGATGGCCATAGTGAATTTATACCCGAGACTGGACGCAGACGTCCCAAATTCCGCATCGAATTGCCCGGAAACCCTATTCTGGGAGATGGAAAGTCGGACAATCAGAACCACGCAATCATCTTTTACCGAGGCGAATACTTGCAGCTCATCGACGCGAATCAGGACAACTACCTCGAAGAGTGCCTTAAGATCAGGAACGTGCTCGCCGAGTTCGAGGAGTACGCCGTATCGAGTCAGAGCCCGTACGCACAGTGGAACCACAATGACTTCAAGCGCGCGCCCATCGCTATTGTCGGCGCCCGCGAGTACATCTTCTCTGAGAATATCGGTATCTTGGGTGATCTGGCCGCTGGAAAGGAACAGACGTTCGGTACTCTGTCTGCGCGGTCGATGGCCTGGATCGGCGGAAAGCTGCACTACGGTCACCCGGATTTCCTGAATGCGCTGTACATGACGACTCGCGGCGGTGTTTCCAAGGCGCAGAAGGGCCTGCATCTCAACGAGGATATCTACGCGGGCATGAACGCCTTTGGACGTGGCGGTCGCATCAAGCACACTGAGTACTACCAGTGCGGAAAGGGACGTGATCTGGGCTTCGGCACCATCCTGAACTTCCAGACGAAGATCGGTACTGGAATGGGCGAGCAGCTGTTGTCGCGGGAGTACTATTATCTTGGGACGCAGCTCCCCATCGACCGATTCTTGACGTTCTACTACGGCCATCCTGGATTCCAGATCAACAACATGCTGGTTATCCTTTCGGTGCAGCTCTTCATTTTGACCAGTAAGTTTGTTACTTTTTGGTTGTTGTATAATGTCTGACGTTCGTTATAGTGGTCTTTATTGGCACGTTGAACTCCAACTTGACCGTCTGCAAGTATACGTCGTCCGGAGCGTTCATCGCGGGCCAAGCCGGTTGTTACAACCTCGATCCCGTATTCTCGTGGATTCAACGTTGCATCATCAGTATTTTCTTGGTGTTCATGATTGCTTTCTTACCGCTCTTCTTGCAAGGTATGTCTCATGATCCATTCAATATTCTCAGGCACTGACCTCTTCTTCCAGAACTCGTTGAACGAGGAACCTGGAAAGCCATTTTCCGCCTTTCCAAGCAATTTGGATCTCTGTCACCTGTCTTTGAAGTGTTCGCTACGCAGATTTATACCCACTCCATCCTCAGTAATCTCACATTTGGAGGCGCACGTTATATCGCCACTGGCCGCGGATTTGCGACTACCAGGATAAACTTCAGCACCCTTTTCTCCCGCTTCGCAGGCCCGAGCATATACCTGGGAATGAGGACGCTGATTATGTTGCTCTACGTCACCTTGACCTTGTGGACGCCATACCTGATATATTTCTGGGTCACTGTCATGTCTCTATGCATTGCACCCTTCTGGTTCAATCCTCATCAATTTGTCTTCTCAGATTTTATCATCGACTACCGGTACGTGTCTTGTGGCCACCGGCCTTTCTTTGTGCATTATTCTCACATTTATTCTTTTTTTAGTGAATTCCTTCGATGGATGATGCGAGGCAACTCAAGGTCACACAATAACTCCTGGATTGGCTACTGCCGTCTTTCGCGTACCATGATCACCGGGTACAAGAAAAAGAAACTCGGACATCCGTCAGAAAAACTGTCAGGTGATGTACCGCGAGCCAGCTGGCGCGCGGTCATCTTTTCGGAAGTCATATTCCCGATTTTCATGGCCGTGCTACTCGTGATCGCCTACATGTTCGTGAAGTCCTTTGCGGTCGATGGCAAATTCCCTCCGAGCCCATTGATTCGAATTGCTGTCATCTCCCTTGGTCCAATCGTATGGAATGCCGCTATCTTATTGGTTCTCTTCCTGGTCTCGTTATTCTTGGGACCGATACTTGACCCCATGTTCCCAAAATTCGGCTCTGTTATCGCGTTTATTGCACATTTCCTCGGGGCAGTCGGCATGATTGGATTCTTTGAATTCCTGGTAAGTCCGGCCTAACCATGTTCCATGCTTTGCGGCGTCGTGCTGACTCTTGCACCTTCGGCAGTGGTTCCTAGAACGATGGGACGTATCACATGCTGTCCTTGGCCTCATCTGCGTGATTGCCATCCAGCGCGCCGTGCACAAGATCCTAATTGCTGTCTTCCTGTCCCGTGAATTCAAGCACGACGAAACAAATCGTGCTTGGTGGACTGGACGATGGTACGGCCGCGGCCTCGGGACCCATGTGATGTCTCAACCTGCGCGAGAGTTTATAGTCAAGATCATTGAGCTGTCGCTATGGAGTTCGGATCTACTGCTCGGCCATATCCTTTTGTTCATGCTGACACCGCTCATCCTCGTACCCTACTTCGATCGCCTCCACGCGACTCTCCTTTGTGAGTACTTTTCGTGATGCGCTCAATTTGTCATCTCGTTTACTGACCACTGTTCGTAGTCTGGTTGCGCCCGTCAAAACAAATACGCGCGCCCCTGTACTCTATCAAGCAAAAGCAGAAGCGGCGTTGGATTGTACGTATCTTCCTGTATATCTCTCTGGCTATGCGTTGATTTACTCGCAAACAGATCATCAAATATGGAATCACATACATCTTTGTCATTGGAATCTTCGTTGCTCTTATTGCTTTACGTAAGCCAGACCAGATCTCCGCCGTGACCAACAACTGATCATCTGTCCCACAGCCGCAGCATTCCGCACTAGCTTAACTTTCGACTGCACTCTTTGTGACAATCTGTAAAAGACTCTAATATTCACGACCTGATAGACATTCTGCGCCCATACTATTTTGCTTTTAATTCCCTCCCATGGTGCACGAATATTCTCATGGACTTTTTGAGTAGTCTTATACCGATTACCGTGGAGCATCTTCTACCGCAAGGACATTTATTGTACGCCTACCATACGAGACAATATGAATACAATCTTGTCATCACATCCGTTAGGTCCGTTTCTATTTCTGACAATTGTTTTCAGCGTCAACGAAACATAGTATCGCGGGAGAATTACGGAGATATGTAGGTTTCATTCTTACTCGTTTCGTAGCCTTTTATGTACGCTCTAGAAGTATTTCTGCCTGAGTTCTGACCTCAAGACGAAAAAAGCATTCTCGAAGCGGAATGAATCAAGTACGTCCATGCGTTTACTTTCTCTAATTTTGTCGTTTCTCGGGGCGGTGATGCTGACACCTGGGTTTCGTGCAGCTCTTGATACGGCCAATTGAACATCGGGCGCACTTTTATTTTGGAATTGCTGATCTGCCGCCTGGTACTAACGCAAGGTCGAGTTGGGCTCGACGGGCTCTGCGCCAAGAGTTTTTTGGGTGTGTGCAGGATAAAAGGACTGACTTTCGTCTCGTTCTGTATCTGCACCCACATATCTCATTAGGTCCCAGAAATCCCCTTTCCACGATCATGAAAGCTGCATTCCTTGCTTCGGTATCGATTGCCGTTGTCGGCGCATCTGCCCGGACATTTACTGTAGGTCACTGTTTTTGGGGATTGAAGCTTCTCTAACGATATTCTTGCAACGATATAGGTCTACAACGCGTGTCCGTTCACTATCTGGTACGAAATTATATTATTTGTCTATAAATATATATTGAATAGTTCCCCTAGGCCAGCAGTATGTGTCTACCATCCAAGTGGATGTTGTTGCACTCCATCTGGGTCATGCTGACTGCCCTTCCTATAGATGTTCACGGATCTCAACGTTGCTCCAAACGTGCCAAATTTCCCAACTGGGTCAGTACGGCATTTTCCGAGTGAATATGATTTTGATTTTCTACAGATGGGAAGCCGCATCCTTTACCAAAGTCTCTTTCACCGTTCCCGATAATTGGAAAGCCGGCCGGATTTGGGTTCGTTTCAAAGATAATCACATGTACCATGATTCAAAACTGAGTGTGCGATTAATAGGCTCGCCGTGACTGCGATTTTAGCACGAACCCTGGGCCAAACTCGTGCCTCGACGGAGGCTGTAACGGCGGACTTCTTTGCGATCCGCACACCGGCACTGTAAGAAACATTCAAGCTCGCTATGTCAAACCTCTGAGGAATATGTATTAGGGCGTGCCTCCTGCAACGGTAGCCGAATGGACCTTGCAAGGGGATGGAAACAAAGACTTCTACGATGGTACATCTTTCAGACATTGCAGTTGTTGATCAGAGAGATTGACTGCTTTCTGCTCAGTCTCTCTCGTCGATGGGTATAATTTGCCAATGCGCATCAACAACGACAAAGGGTGTCCAGTCGCTGATTGCCCTGTAGACTTGGGCCCTAACTGTTTGTTCACTTCATTTCTTCGTCCACCATCCGGATATGCTGACAATACCTTTTACCGCGGAATCGGCCAGGCCCTTCTCAGCTCAAAGGACCCTTCGATTCTTCTGGGTTTCCTGTCGGGTGCAAAAGCGCTTGCGATGCTAATCTAGACGGAAACCAAGGTAAGTTCCGGATCAACAACATAGTCCTTTGACAAATATTAAAACAATATTTCTAGCCAACTCGGCAAATTGCTGTTCCGGGTCACACAACACTCCAGCAACCTGCCCAAGCTCAGGTGGGTAGACCTTTCCGCCGCCTTGGGACGACGTACTGAAATGTTTGTGTACCCAGGCGTTGCCTTCTATAGCTATTTCAAGGGCAACTGCCCCAACGCATATGCATATGCCTTCGACGAGTCCAGTGGAACCGCTCTCTGGACCTGCGACTCCTCGCTTAACGCTGATTACACATTGACCTTCTGCCCATGAGATCGAAATACGATAATAAAAACCAAGATTTGGGATAGTTAGTGACCTTTCTCTTTGGAAGCACCCAAGATCGATAAGGCAGATATTTGCCAGCGTAGATTTTCGTCAATTTATTCTGGTTTTTGGGTTAATGGGCCATATGCACTCAACATCCTTATATGAAAGTCTCAGTTGTGTGTGCTGCTCTTCGCTAAGCAAGTGCTGATGATCTCAAGCTTCTATCTCGGGTTATTCGACTGCAATATGTCAATTCCAATATGTTCACAATCATCTGAGCAACGGTACAATAATTCTTCTACTCAACCTAGACTGAAATTCAGCATGATTCATTTTTTATTCATAGTCCAAGCACCTCGTGATATCTCCCGATGTTTTCCCTGAGCCCTCAGAATGCCTGTCACTGCCAACTGGTCAGCAAGTAATTATAATTTCTATTTCTGTCACAGCTATTTTAAGTTTTCTATTCTTAGAACCGCATCTAGCCCAGCCAGTCTTCGGGGTATAAAAGAGTTTGGTTTGAGGATTACCTGTGCATCGGATTTTTGCTTAACTGCCCTATCTATAACATCACCATGAAAAGCTTCTCATTAGCCATCTCAGCCGCCTACATTTCAGGGGCTGTAGGGCGTACGTTCACGGTAAACTGCTTTTTTATGTTGATTGAATTATATATGTCTAAGTCGTTCTTTACGACTAGGTGTACAACGCCTGCCCATTTACAATATGGTATATTTATTGATTATGAATACCTCATCGAAGTGGTTTTGATTTTTAATTGTCATGAATAGGCCTGCAGTGAGTATTAAATTTTTGCTTGACTAAACTCTGGTTGAACGTATGATTTCTAGATTTTCACGGATTTGAATGTTGCCCCCAATGTTCCTGACTATCCGACGGGGTGTGTTTCTTGGTATATATTCTTTTACAGATCATTCATAGTCAAGTAGATGGGCAGCAGGTTCTTTTACAGCAGTAAGCTTTACTGTGCCTGATAACTGGCAAGCTGGGCGTATCTGGGTAGGTTTACCTGTACTTGAAGTAAGGCAATATAGTTACTAAACGCACTGTACTAGGCTCGTCGTGACTGCGATTTTACCACCAACCCCGGTCCAAACTCTTGCCTCGATGGTGGGTGCAACGGAGGACTTCTCTGCGACCCCCACACTGGGACGGTAAGCACCTGTAATCAAACTCGAAGCGTCGTCCGTGATTCTTATTTGTTTTACTTCTCTCAAATTAGGGAGTCCCACCTGCCACTGTTGCCGAGTGGACATTGGGTCTTAACGGAGCCCCCGACTTTTATGACGGTATTTTCAATAATTAAATGTTGCGTCTTGAGTGCCAACTAATCATCGCACAAGTATCTCTCGTCGACGGCTATAACCTTCCAATGAGGATCGACAACAATGTCGGCTGCCCGGTTGCCTCTTGCCCAGTCGATCTTGGACCAAATTGTACGAACTTTTTATTCGATCTGTGCTTGCCCTCTATTGATGTCTGGGATTTACAATTTCAGGCCCGGCTGCTCTCAAGGGCCCGTTTGATTCCACCGGCTTCCCTGTTGGCTGTAAGAGTGCCTGCGATGCCAACTTAGATGGAGATCAAGGTAAGCCGTCATTTAAATACCACACAGAATTTTACAACTTACTTTGAGAGCAGCTGATTCTCCAAACTGCTGCTCTGGATCATTCGACACTGCGGCTACTTGCCCAAGCTCCGGTAAGCACACCGCACACTGCCTCAAGAAATTAAGGTTCACAAACTGACACGGCCACCTCCGTAGGGGTCGCTTTTTACAGCTATTTCAAGGGCAACTGCCCCAACGCTTATGCATATGCCTTTGACGAGTCGAGCGGGACCGCCCTCTGGACCTGCCCTTCCACTCTCAACGCTGATTACACCCTCACGTTCTGTCCACCGCCTGAGTGATTTCTTTTCGATTCAATTATCTACAAAATCAACCGAATTAAATACTTCATATATCCATGTTATTAATAACGACATAAGTTAAGGTGAACCCACATGAGCCGCACTGCTACGTAGTCGATCTGTTTTTATTCGCTGACCCATGTGTGGTTTTGCTGTGTCCGCCTTGCGCGGTGATCCTAGTCTAAGTCAAAGATCAAAGGCTGAAACTATGTTTCCATGTGATCCTACAGAATTAGTTAGGCCGGTATCATGTCTTTAACCTTATAGTCTTCTGACTTGACCACCCAGTGACTGTCCCTAGTCCGTGTTTGAAATCCTACGGACATTATGTAGTCTGCTTTGATCGCCGCGGTCGAGGAAGAATTACACGCATATGGCCTAAGCCATTTGCAAATTTTCTAGTAATATCAGAGCCCAATTTTATGACAAAAGACTTGCAAAAAAAACTTTTGTGTTCTGCTTCAACCTCATGATCACACCCAATTCAGCCTCCAGTAATTCCACGGCGATTGCCGAGTGGTTGCCGTCAGACTGCCGTTCAAATTAATGATGTTGACCTTTTCGACGCGCCCAACCGTCGGCATCTTTTAGAACCACAATGAAGTAGAGAACACAACTTCACAAGTACTCGACGTGAAGACTGGGAACGCGGTGAATGAATAAGAGTCCGTGATCACGCTTGGCTTGTCAGACGATTCTCCTTCACCGGCTCTTGACGTGGCTCACCAGACCGCATATGATCGCTAGGTGCATGATGCATCACCAGTCACCAGTCGCACTGGACTCCTGGGCCCCACAGATCCTCGGATTTGGAAGCTTTAGGCTGTTTTCTCTTCTTCAAAACCATCATGAGGTTGTCACTGGGCATCACTGGGCGACGGTCTACATACAGCTGACTCGATTACAAAACCCGGAGCAAAGGAAGACGTCAAAGCAAGCCTGGACTTTGGGATGTCCATCTCTCAAATCAGCTGCTAAGCATATACATGCGTTTGCACAATGCCGCGCCATTGAAAACACTGTCGAATCATTACAATCAATCGTTCGCAGCACCTTCGAGATACCCGAATAGGTTTTGTGTAGCTCTCGAGACTATGCTTGAACTAGCTTTAGGCTTGGGCTTTCGGACCATGGAGCATTAAGGTATCTCAAGGCCTATTCGATTCCGTATAAAGAGCATTTGAAAGCTACACTGATTGACCTAGGTTCTCATTGATTTTACTTGTTCCAGCTCTACTAGCACCACTGAAGATACTATGAAATTATTTGAAATCACAGCATTGGCGGTTCTTGCGACTAAAGTCACAGCGCGAACATTCACGGTAAATATATTCTACATTGTTCCTATGATCGTACATGTTCATATAACGGCGTCTCTAGGTTTATAACGCATGTCCGTTTACTATCTGGTGGGTTTTAGTGCACTGTGCTATTATCAATGTGTGTTTCATTCCAAGAGCTTTCTAGGCCAGCTGTCAGTGCAGATTTTTGCCATGAATAAGTGGTACTATCAATGATCTGAATGTTTTGAACAGATGTTTACCGATTTGAATGTTGGTACAAGTGCGCCAGCGTACCAAAGCGGGTCCGTGCATGGTACACCACTCACATCTTGCACTTCGTTGAAGTGTAGATAAATTATCTAGATGGGAGGCACCAGCGTGGAGCAAAGTCTCATTTAACGTCCCGGATGACTGGAGGTCCGGAAGAATTTGGGTGCGCAAATTGTTAATACCACAACTAAATCATTGAGTTATGTTTTGATTGTTAGGGGAGACGTAATTGCAATTTTTCTACGAACCCAGGTCCGAATTCATGCCTCACGGGAGGGTGTAATGGCGGGCTTGTCTGTGACTCGCGTACTGGAACGGTAAGTAGAGGTCATTTCCTTTTAGTACTCAATCAATCTAGCGTCTCCCGTCACATTTAGGGCGTCCCTCCTGCCACCGTTGCCGAGTGGACCTTGGGTGGAAGCGGAAATGGGGCCCTCGATTGGTACGACGGTCAGTTGAATTGATTCCTGTTCACCACTGCAGTTATATGATCTCGAATTTAGTTTCTCTAGTCGATGGCTATAACCTTCCAATGCGGTTTGTATTCCGCTGTTGATTCCGTCTGCCTTGCTTTAATTCAATTCTAGAATTTCGAACAACGCGGGCTGTCCAGTAGCCGACTGCCCAGTAGATCTTGGACCTAATTGTTTGTACCTTCCATTGTTTGATTGTGGCTCACAAGATATTAAATCGAGGTTAACTCAGGCCCGGCCGCGCTGAAAGGACCGTACGACTCTTCAGGATTTCCAGTCGGTTGTAAATCCGCCTGCTTTGCAAATCTTGATGGGAATCAAGGTAGTCGAAAACATGACATAGTATTCATTATTCTAATCGAGACGCTTCAGCCAACTCAGCCAATTGCTGCTCTGGAAGCCACAATACCCCGGCGACATGCCCGAGCTCAGGTGTAGCTTACTACAGTTATTTCAGTAAGAGAAACTGGCCTACTTTCTATTGAAAATGTACCTTGCTGATAAATACCTCAGAGAATAGCTGCCCAAACTCATATGTATACGCATATGACGAGGCCAGTGGGACTGCCTTACGGAATTGCCCATCTTCCCTCAAGGCCGACTACACCCTCACTTTCTGTCCGTAAACTTCGAATATTTGGTGGGAAAGTCACAGCTTGTGAAACAGTACTTCAGTGGACCATCTACATATCTCAATCGTTTTGAAAGGTGCCTGCGCAGTTCTATTGTCCGTTCAGTGTTATGTAACGCCAATGTGAATATCTATCTGTATCCCAATTCTAGACAAATTGAATACTTCGAATCAAGGGCTTGAACGAATCAAATGCCGAGCAAATTTGGACAAAAAATTTATCGTATATAATACAAGTAACGTTATTGGGCAGCAGCGGGATTCATTAAAATTACAGATTTGATTCGTAGTAGATAGCTTGACTGGATCGAGGTAGAACCAGAGTCCATACATCCATGGCTCAAGCATCACTGGAATCCAAGATTTCTTGTGCATGCGCCTTAGCCTCTTCAGAGACATTTGGATCTGTACCACCAATAATCACAGTCAGTCGCAGTAGATCCTCATAATTACCCTATATACTTACTGTTTAATGCGGCTTTATACCCTCCTAGTACGCGGTTTGTATGTTCCTCGTCGCCGCCACCCGAATATCCCTCGTTTTGCCGAAGGACCTCGCGCGCGCGCGTTTTAGCCTCATCAGACGCATTATCTCCTGCAAAAGATAAGTTCAGCCGTTCTGAAATAGTCGTCAAAGTGATATTTACTTACTTGCTAAAACCGATTTGTAACCTCGCACCTGATTGGCACTAAGGTTCTCGCCGCTCTCTGTGGCAGCACTTCCTACATGTGTTCCTATTCGCAGTTGAATTTATGAGCCCTAAGTCCATTATTTTTGAGACCACTCAGCCAGCGCTACCTTGTGAAGATGCCATGCCGAAGCTGTAAATGACTATTGAAATTTCGAAAATAAAATGGTTAAGATGCTGATGGAATGGGCACTGGCAGCCGCCCTCGCAATTCATTTTATACATCAAGGGCTCTGACGTCGCTCTTACGAGATGTGGGTACTATGATCTCAACGACGTATAATATACTCCTGAAAATACGTCACTTCTTGCCGCTTAATTTTTCAATCTCCAAAAATTGGAGTATCACTGACATATTACCTTGTAATTCTCACGTACTTGGTGTGACTTTATACCTTACTGGTTGACCCGACTGACTCAGAATGCATTCTACTAATCATACAAAAAATCATCTAAACGAGAATAGTGCTACACAGACCCAAGTCAATGCTTGGAAATATACATAAGAATACGGAGGTCGCTACTAGTCGCTACAATGGTGAAAGAAGTGTGGGATTCCGACTTGCGAATCAAAGGACATAAGAATTAAGGAAAAGCTGGACTTGGCACAGTCAAGATATTTTAGAAGATTTAAGTGTCCGGTTAATGAAATTGCTTGCTTTGTGATTATTTTCGGTGTCGGTAGGGGGAATCTTGCGGTGGATACTGATACAGAAGTTGGTTCCAGCCTTCCGGGCATGGATTATTGGTAGTCGGATTTAATATATTTCCATTAATCTCGAGGGGAGATATCTGTGCAGGAGAACCATGATAGAAACTTTCCTGGTATTCACATGGTGTAAGATCCGAATAATATTGAAGGGGTTCGCCGCCATGGGTTACGTTGTCGGCAAAGTCGACGCTGTAAAAGTCTCCTTGATTAAAAGTGAGTACATTGTCTTCAGTCGATGGCGAAGTATTATTGGGCATGCTCGGAGCAAGAGATTGAGGCTGATCATAGGGTTGAAAAAGTAAGTTCTGCTCCCACGCCGGACGTTCGACGCACACCCCGTTTTGGCCTTGGAAGGTGGAGAAATTGGCCGAAGATCCTTGAGGACTCGTCCCTTGCTGGGAGTATTGTTGGTATTGAGATGAGAGTGATTGTATTGAGTTTTGAATTTCTTGCGGATATCCTTCAAATGGAGAAGCATTGTATTCGACAGCTCCAGGGATATTTGAGAGTGTTCCAGGTGCCGCGAGGTCAGACTGATCAAGTCTTCGTGCCATCGGATACGGCCACGAAAGCGCTGAACCTCCAATAATATGCGAGGTGCTTTTACCGCGATGTGATTTCGCTGTTTGAGAATAAGGATTGGCTAATTGTGGGCGGCGTCGATGATCTCTGGAATCCCAGTAGTCAAATGCTCTCTGCGCCTCAGGATAATTATCCTTAGTCATCTCTATTATGTCCGTCGTGTCGGTCTGAAACTCGAGCACAGAGCAATATACTGGCTCTGAGCCTGGAGAACGATCTTGAGGAGGCTGCATGCGGATTCTCTCCGCAAATCCATGGCTCGTGACCTAAGATAAAGTGGTTCAGTGGATCAAAAATTGATATTCCCATTAAGCGAGGTGATTACCTGTTCTGGCAGGAGATTAAGGCCCTTGTGACGAGGGCGGTAGTGGGCGATCTTCGCCTTGGGCTTTCGTGTACTGTCTTTGCCCATCATGAGTGAACGGGTACGAACCGATGCGAGTTCAGACGCCACAGCAGCCAGAGAGGAGAATCTGAGTCGGGGTATTCGTGCATGTACTATTTTATATGCATGATGCCATGAATCAAAAGCAAAGCCAGCTTTACTTGGACTTACCGTGGGGATGATGGACTCATGGGGTTTGAAGTCTCCGATGCGGAGGTTCTCGCCGCGTAGCCTGGTACCGGGCCAATGTGTGTTGCCCACACAACTATTGCCAATCCATTGTCGGTGTATCATCCCGAACATGTGCGGACCTCAGGCACAGAAAACAGCGGAAGTTCATGGTGAGAACCAAGTATGATTGCCCTTCTGCAAAGCGCGAACATGACTGCACGCGAACTGGGCCGATTAGAGTAGTACGATCACGTGACGCCGTATCTGTGGCGTTGTGGCGTTCATCATCCCGGGCCACAAATGAGCGTCGCGCACATCCAGACCAATTCTGACTTCCGAGATGTATAACAAGAACCGCGGCTTCTATCACCGGAGACTATTCTTTGTCTTTTGTTATGAAATTTCTTGAGAATAATGATCAGAATATTAAATAAATGCTCTTAGTGTTCACGTATTTCAGCTTGATTTCAGCGGTGACTCGTGAACGCGTCGCACTATCAGTACATAGGCACCGTAATCGACGCGTAAAAATATATTGACACATTGAGAGTCATACCTGTACTCGTTTTCTTGCATAGAAAAGAATTTACGCTAATTATTTACACGTTTCGGCCCCTTGCAAATGTAACCAGGTGAGAGGATGAAGTCTCGACTCTCTTCAAAGACACACTCAGGAGATGAAACACCAGTCATCCAAAATAACGCTGTATTGGACATAGCCCCTCCCTTGACAGATCTAAAAAAAAACTGGTCCTAGTTGCGAGGTTTCATATTGATTCATGGAGAGCAAGCTTGCGTCCATGAACCCGTGAAGGCCCCGGCGGCAGAGCGCCACAGATGAGGCGGTGCCGAAATATCTAAATCTAGATATTTTTGATGGCTAGTTCGGCATTGAATATTGCACCCTTGTGCTGTCCTGAGCACTCGACGCCACAGATCTTAGCTATGCGTTCATAAGTGCCCTTTCGTCAAGAGTGCCTATCGAGAGTAAGTTTCATGTTCTTCGTACAAAACATATTTTTCATAGCATTAGGACTTGATTTGGACATGAACAACTTGTGCACTGGCTATCAGACGCCTGTTAGCTATATGTAGAATGTCAGGCCTTGGGAGGGGAAAAATGTCATTAAAATAGTCATTTAGAAAAATTTCTATCAGGTGTAGGGCTGTGTAGAATACATCGAAAAAGTGGCGAAAAAGCAACTGTACTTAGACTCAGAGGCGCGCCTCGGAGTCTGCCGAGATTTGTCAACAGCGATTACCAAATAATGAACGCACATATGACGAACACGCTGGCGTCCCAAGTTGACTCTGAATCTCTTCGGGAGGATTCGCACTTTTGTCCACAACCACAACCACAGTCTTTCCAATGCTTTCTATCACCAGGAACGCTCTGAGGCCCACCTTGTCGCGTGCATTTGGCGCAGGCAAAGCTTTGAAACACACTCTTCCTGCCTTGCCGTACGCCTATAATGTACGACGTTTCGGTATCTTGTTCCAGTAGCATTCTAATCATATTGACGCGAGCAGGCTCTGGAGCCATATATCTCAGAGGAAATTATGACCCTTCATCATACTAAGCACCACCAAACGTACGTCAACGGCCTGAATGCTGCAGAAGAAGCGTACGCTGCGACAGATTCGACCGCCAAACAAATCCAACTTCAGACTGCTTTGAAGTTCAACGGAGGTGGCCATATCAACCATACGCTTTTCTGGAAGAACCTCGCTCCTAAAAATGGCAGTGGGGGCAAACTTCCGTCAGGCAGTGCCCTTGAAAAAGCTATCGTGCGCGACTTCGGATCCCTCGACAATTTGAAAAGCAAAATGAATACCGCGACCGCCGGAATCCAAGGAAGTGGATGGGGATGGCTTGTAAATAATCTCTTACTTACCTCTAATCCTAAAATTGATTTTGATATACAGGGATATGACCCCGTACAAAAGAAGCTCGCAATCGTGACTACCGCCAACCAAGACCCTCTTCTTTGTACGTCCTACTTCCAATATATTAGGCATCAGTTAGACTTATCATTATGACAGCCCACGTCCCTATCATTGGCATTGATATTTGGGAGCATGTAAGTATACTTATTTTGATTCTGTAATGCCTCGATTTAATTCCTATCTTGTTTTATCTAGGCTTTCTACTTGCAGGTAAGTCGCCATGACTAGGATCTGTCGTTCTTACCGATAGTTATCTGATGATTACTCAATTTCCGTAATAACCAGTACAAGAACGTTAAGCCTGACGTGCGTTTCGTTTACTGTTCCCTTGCCACGGAATGCTCTAACGACGGTCCATAACGATAGTACCTCAATGCCATCTGGAATGTCATCAATTTTGAGGAGGCAGAGGCCAGACTGCTTAACGCTACCTTGTAGATGTCACGAGCAACATTAATTGTGTCGCTACTTATTCGCAAGTACCAATAATCGATTTCTGCAAGATAATCACACCAAATGGGAACACACGCTGCGCAAGTGCCTCACAGGTCCATCAATCCTGGCTGTGCTACTTGCAATGCGTAATATGCAGCATCACTGAGGGTCGTCTGACTTCTTCGCCCTTCGAATCCAACCCTCATCTAATCTAGCCTTGGCCTCGCCTAAGTGATGGTATATCCACTGGCAAGTCAATAGCGCCGACGAACAGGATTATATACTGAGTTCCTGGAAATTCCGAGCGACTTTAAGTTCTTCTACCAATGTCTATACAGACACTCGACGTGGCGGCGTGCAATATTTATACCCCTTGGGATTTGTTTTACCAGACTTATCATTCGCATTTATCTCTAATCCCGCTCGTCACCGCCAGACGACACTCGAAGCTGCAAGTTGACTTGCGCCAATGCTTTGCCGATGAGTCCCCTTGCAAATAACCTCATTGCCGCCAATAGGATTTTAGCTCCCGCGCCTACGAGCTCGCGATAAACGCCACAAGTCACCTCAGTACACGTCTGTGCCTGTCCAGCTGACCGTTTTTCATCACTGCGCGGGGGACAGATGAGAGTACGGAGTATTTCTTTCCGAACATGGATGATCACCGCTGACAGTATTTGGAGCGCTTCTTGAGGTTCCTTGAGGCTCTTCGCGGAATTCGATGGAGCGTGGAGCTGATGGCAATGCGGCAACGGTGCGCTCCTGTGGCTTGTACTAAACATACGAGGCCTCGTTTCTGCGTACCCACGGCTATTGTTGCACGAGCACGACACTATAAAGACTCGTCGCAGCGGCCGCAGTGGGGGTATTTGCGTCTGACGCGGAAAAGTGGCGTAATCTTCTATTTACCACAGGCTTTTGTCCCTAGAAGCCGGTCAGTCACTTCAGGTTGGTGTCGTAAGACGTAGAGTTCTTATCTGGTATGAACCACACAAAATGGTGACACTTGTGCGATATCGATAAAAGAAAGCGCTACCTGAAATAACGCCCTGTCCGAGTACGTGTGGGGAGCAGTTGATTCAATTCTCCTTGTCTTTCAGCATATTCTTAGTTGGTGTCAAGTAAGCTACTTCATGTGCAGTTCCCGGCTCTCCCGAGAGAATATTTCTCCACTATAAGCTGACTCCAACATTCTCCTTATTTGAACACGATAGGTTGCGTGCTCCTGCGTGTTCCGTGTTCATTTAAATCTGAAAACGGGCAGGCTGACGTGAATGGATATCCACCTGCGATGTGATGATATGAACTATTCTTTCCTGGCTAATTATGAGCTGACGCGAACAAATATGTATGGAATCAGATAGCAATCTGGCACCAGTGAGAATGGTGTCAAGTGAGCCGGCTTTGCAGCGAAGAAATTACATATTTGGGTGACAGAATTCTATAATCATCCTTGGTATAACGGTAAATATGAGGTTTCAAGGGTAGGTGAGAGTGCAGAGCTCGAAAAGAGTCCTCGTGTTGACCTCGCCTGTATTTACAGCATCTCTGTCATATAAGCTTTGGATTGCACGCCCAGATTAAACACTGACTGACGGCGGGGGCCAAATTCTCTTAGAACTTTGAAGAACCTATTTCACTTTTAAAACACTATCGAAGCCCATACCTGAACCTGGAGCGGCTAAAATATTGTTTGTCCCCGACTATCTTGGTTGTACGGTAGATCTAAGCAATGTCGAAAACCCCAGGGTGGTGGCGGGACGCCGAATTTGGTTAACTAGTTTCTGGAAAAACGAGGCTCTGCCGGGAAGCCGGCGCACGAGGATCGATATCCGATCAGTCTCCGATAGTCATATCGCGCCTTTTTCCTGGAATCCAGCCAGCCAGAGCCAGTTCGCCCTTCCTCGGAACGAGTGTGGTGAACATTTCTAAGTATGCCTTTCAATAAGTCACACTACTTGTAGTATTAAAGGCTGTCCTAGTCCTCAGAGTTACAGCACCCTCGGACTGTCTCATCGCCGAAGCACCCCCTTCCCATTTCTAGTTGTAGCGTTGGCTTGCTCGTCTTTCCTAGGATGTATCCTCAGTACAATATGCAGCTCCAAACTCAAATGTCTTTCAATCATCCTCCGTCGTCAAATGCTAGATACCGTTCTTTGAGTTCGAGTGCACCCTCATCGCCTACTTCGTCCGTCCGAACCAGTGGCCAGATGCCGAGTGCCGCCAGTAACTCATATATTGGGCGACCGAATTATTTTACAACGGGACCGCACACAGGTAAGACCGTTCGAATGGAACTTGTGGAAATACAAAAAGCAGATCTTGGCCGGAAGTGAGTTGAGACGCGGGCTCCTATACCGTAAAATTATCTCACTCGCTGAGTAGGTATGCGAAGGTTGATCGCAGGCCTCTTGACCCTCCTCCGGTGGTTATTTTGAAGATTTATGAAATACAAACCGACTCTAACGGAGAGGAAGTGGAAGTGGAGATGCAATATGAGTTGAGCAAATTTTCTGACGCGGATACCCTGATTCATCTGACTTCGCTTTTATTGTAATAGTGAAAGTCAACTTCTTGGCTTGCTCTGCACCGTCGATCTTTTCCCTGCTTCTTCCCCGGATGTGGTCTCATCCAATGTAAAAGCGCCATCCGCTTCAGCGACACGAGCGAAATTCACTTCGTCTTCATCGTCTCCGCCATCGTCGTCATCTGAGTATGGGCCAGAAATACTTCATTATCACTATCAGCAAGAACGTCCCATGAGTTCTCCCAACCGCTTGATGACCGGATATATCTATCCGCCTGAAGGCACGTCAGACGTCGTTTACCACTTGGAGGGTTTTCCCATCACCGAGAATTCAAAGCAAACGCAAGCTCTCGTCGGAGCAACCTTCGTTCAGCCATCGATAATAGATTATCAAGGTAAAAAGGCAATTGTTTTCGTGTTTGCGGTACGTCGAGGGCTTCCGGATGCCTGTCTGCATTCCATTAATGATTTCTTTGACAGGATTTGGCTGTCAAAATTGAGGGAAATTACTGCCTACGTTATCGAGTCTTTGATATTTTTGGTAGACGGCAGGACCAGGAGCTTGGAATTACGGCAGAGGCTTACGGGGGGTCATTCCAGGTTTACTCCACTAAAGAGTTTCCTGGATTGTCGGCGTCAACGGAACTAACCAAGGTGCGCAAGCGTGCATTAATGACAGCTGCAGATTACTTATATTATTTTCATGCCTATAGCTTCTCGCTAGATGGGGAGTGCGCTTAAATATTCGAGAGACGGAGCGGAGACGCCGAAAACGAAATTCATCTGAGGACAGGCGCAGTCCCACTTCCGACTCATAGTCGACTCGAACGATCCGAATTGTCGAAACGCAGTCAGGCAGCCTCCATCCCCATGGTATCTACTATTTGATTAGCTGACTACACCCAAAGCATGCTGTAATACTCCTCTATTTAAGCCGAGCTATAGGCAATGTGTTTCTGTTGTCCTCACCATCCTTACCTGATCTGTTGCCTGCTCTCGCTTTGCTCCGATTTTAAGATTGAAAAAAATTATACCGTTGCTGTGTAGTAGATACTCGTCTATCTCCAAAAACCATTATGCTTTTTAACGAATAGTCTCGTATTCTAATTAACTGGTTTATGTCAGTATTTCAATGTACATGTCGAGAGCGACCGTGTGTAGCTTTTAATATCTGCGGTTCTAAAATTAAACCCCTGCAGCCGAGAAGACACGCCGAATTAAGCCAGTCAATGTAAACGTCGCGGACCGTAAATTTTGGATAAAATTTGGACACCCACCGTGACCATCTTTGGCCGTCCACCCTCGGGTATGTTATCCAAGCAGAATTCCGGTCTCGGGAGTCGCTACCCGAATCTGTGTGAGTCCTGGAGCCTGGCGGAGTCGGGCAGCGGGTCATTCCCGCACTACTGAATGCCCATATCTGAAAAACGAGTGCTTGGCTCCTCAGGAGTCGGGAGACCAAGTGGTGAGCTTTATCTCGGCGGGGAAACCTAAAAATGTGTCGCGACGAAAACTTTAATTGCCCCTTCCATCAGATATTGCCCACAATTGTCAGCGCTTGGTTTCACTTAATTTTGAGAATCGAGAGAAGGGGCTGTGGAGGGCAAGCGGACAACAAGCGGAGGGGCTCTCTTGTAATCCACAGCCAACGAAAAGTTTGAAATGGTATCTATTCTCTTGAAGTACTTGTGTATATAGCAGCATGGCGCAGTGGTAGCGCGCGGGGCCCATAACCCCGAGGTCACTCGATCGAAACGAGTTGCTGCTAAAGTTATTATTTTGCAAATATTTTATGGCCTCCGCAAGCCGCTCAGTATGCTATCATCTATGGTGCTCCCAGCCTAGTCACCGCCTATTTTGGCAGTGGCCAAATGGGCTGGCGGAAAAAAATAATTATGATAGCTCAGATCCTGGCCAGCAAACGTTTAACTGGGTGCTCGTTAGATGTTTTATGCACTATTTGATGCTTTTCTGGTGTCATTTCTCAGAAAAGAGGCGGATTAGATTAGATAAAGGACAATAATTAAGCGATATTATCTAATTCTTATACCATATATAGTAATTTAATCTTATCTGGCCAAATGGATTATTGACAAAAAATATAACTTCGTCAGTTTTGATCCGATCAACAAACTGTCTGGAGGTTTGATAGAGAATCATAAAAGGAGCATTTCTACCAAGTAAATAAGAAATCGGGGAAATTTTGGACCCTGAATAAATTTTGCACAAAATAGGTGGTGACTAGGCC
>JAEKIV010000382.1:0-32029 GCA_016801325.1 Hypholoma fasciculare
TTGTACTGTCTAATTATAACTAAAAACGTGATGAAACGTGACAAAACGTGATGATCATAAGCCGTTTTTGGTTTTTCCGACATGCAAGCTAAAAATATATGTACACTCTTGGCGCTGTATTTGTTGTGATGTGGCTTCTGATCCTGCAGTGACCGGGGCCGGCGCGTACTTTCAACTCAAACTCAACTCAAACTCAACTCGAACTCGTCCAAACTGTTGCCAGATTCCTTTCATTCATTATCCCAGAGCTTTCAGTCGGCTCCTCGCAATGAAATCCCTCGTGTCACTGTGCTACGGCTTTGAAACATCACCATGGCTGGCGTCCTATGAAATGCAGCGCGTTAAAGCATTTTCTACAAACTCAAGCTGCGGCCGGCAGATCAATTTCTCTCACTTTTCATGGGCTGCGACCAATTTTCGTGTCTTATACTGCAGGAATTCTGAAAAGAGAAAGGTGCTCTATACACACAGCTTGTATACACATCATATGAAATTGATTCACAACGTAGCGTCTCTGGATGTGTGGAGCGAGTTGGGGATTGTGAGCTAGCCGGACTCGCATGTTGGCCGTGGAGGGTCCATTCTTTTCGTGTGTGGGCGTGAAAGGTTATGCTCCCTCCAACGCTCGCTGATGTGCTACTGTAGCACCTCTGAAGATAATGGGAGAGAGTCTGGGCAGTCCGATACATTCGATACCCAAAATTCGGAAGGAATTCAAAGGCTGGTAGGTTTGTATATTAACTTTCCAATCACGACTGTACAACTGAGTCGACTGTATCGCCACCACCTCCATTCTCTTTAGATACCCTCTCGGAGCCCAGCCAGTGTCGAACCACTTACTGGTCGCAGCCTCTTTCGGTCGCATATTGTCTGTCACGCGCTCAGTGTTCTCTATGGGGCGCAACTGTCTGGTCGCGCGCTCCCTGGCGTCGCAGGCCGCAAGGTGTTCTTGAAGAAGCACGGGGTGCTGATCGTTAGGTGCGCTGGGGACACGCTGTTCGGCGTGGGTAGGGTCAAGTCTGATAGAAATAAGGAAATGGGGGTACAGGACACTTTGTGTATTGGGGAGGGGAAGAAAGAGGTGTGCTTGGGAGGGCACGCATGAAATAGGTGAGCATGGGTTTCATTAATGTATGATTCATACTTCCTGAAGCATATACAGAGGATAATTTACCTTTCACTGACACTATCGAACGATAAGCTCCAAGAGCGCAAAATTGTTAAGTTGTACAGCCCGGAACTGGATGCGTTAATTATTAAACTCTGTCTGACCACCTGCTAGTGCGTGGCGTATTTCACAGGTATGTCATCTTTTATTGCTAGAGTACATTTTTTCAATAATATCATGCCGCCCGGTATTCTTCGACGGTAGCCTCGTTAATTTTGCAGTCTAAATCGCTTAGTGAGGCCACTTGGCCGACAGAATCTTCGTCAGTCATCCGTCCGTCTCGTGTTCGGCTCATTACAATGTCGTGTGCTTGCCATGGCTTCACACCTGGCGCGAATAGCTCATTCATGCGTTCTAGCGGCACCTGTCGTGATTCTGGCAGCACGAACTGTAATGATCCAATTCAGCGTCGTTCTTCAAGACGGAGATAAGCTCTCGGGGAGGTATCGGATTCACTCACGTAGACAAAGGCAATGGAGAAGATCATGAATGTCGCGAAGAAGATGTACACGCCGTACAACATAGCGAGGAACATCTGCGGCGTGAAGCGCGCTATGATAAATGCGAACAGCCTGGTGGGAATGAGGAATGCACGAGTTTTAATTATGCTCAATGCTTCGAAGGGTAAGTTAACGCACCAATTAGATGATGCGACGAACGCCTGCGACGCCGGGCGGACATGCTGCGGGAACACTTCGGCCGCGACCACCCACGGTGTACCTGTGCGAACAAGGAAGAGAGTGAGTCAGGAAATGGAAAAGCAGCGAGCGTACTCGCCATTCCAGGTCGGCCCGTAGAAACATGTCCAGAGGTAAAAGAACGCCATTGCGGATATGCCGCCTGGCGATAGCGTGTTGGAAACGTGCTCTGCGGGGCGCGCGATGGCAATGTACGCGCCGATGTAGTACATCGCCAGCGCACCGCCCACCGAGCCGACGAGCAGCAGGCCGCGCCGTCCGCAACGGTCGACTAGGACGAGCAGCCACACGAGCGCGCCGAGGAACTTGATGATACCGAACACGCCTGTCGTGAGCAATGAAGTGGATGTGCCCTGTAGCACGCGATGATGTGAGTATGCGCGTTGGCGTTGGGGATCTGAAGGAAGGCGCATACCGTGACGCCTATGCTCTTGAAGATGGTGGGCGAGTAGTAGTTGATCGCGTTGATGCCCGTGCCGTTTTGGCAGGCGAAGATCGCGATGCAGACGGCGAGCCGCCGGAGCAGGTTGGCGGAGCGCAGGAGCGACGTGATGGGCGCTACGAACCCTGTGCCGGCCCTGTCGCGGTCAGCCGCGAGCGCGCTGCATATGTCGTCGAACTCTTCGCGGACATATTTGGAATCTTCTGGGAGGCTGCGTATGTACGCGAGGTTACGCAGCGCCTGGTGGTTGCGGTCACGCGAGGCAACTGCACCACATGGGGAGAGACGTCAGTGTCTTCGATTTCTCATGGGTGGCTGGAAATGCGACGCACGCCATCTTGGGGACTCTGTGATGAAGAGCGTCCCGATGCATAACAGTCCTCCGGGAATAAGCTGCACGGCAAATGATATGATCCACTGTTTATTGCTTTGGGGTATGTGCTTGTTAATTCCCTGTAATTATTGGCACATAAACGTTTGGATTGCAGGCACCCCAGTCAAGCTTGGACGACTCACATAGTTGATGAAAAATCCAACGACGGCGCCGATCTGCCAGCCCAGTTCGTACAAGCCAATCAGACGCCCGCGAATGGCAGCAGGCGATACCTCGCTGATATAAATAGGCTTCAGGAGACCGGGGTCAAAAGACGCGCGGGGAAGGACGAATAATTACTCACAGCTAAATTAGACGCGATGCCAATGCAAAACCCAACGATCACCCGACCAGCGTACATGATCCCAAGCCCCGTTTTGTGGTTCGCGAGGCATTGGATTAGGGCGCCGACGCAGAAGACGAGCCCGGTGACCATCAGCCCCCACTTTCGGCCGAGGTAGTATCCGATGGGGTACCCCGCGAACGCGCCGAAAAATGCGCCGGCTTGGTATATGGAGACGATGTTCGCGGATATCGTGGCGAGCTTCGCTGCGTTGTCGTTTTCGAGCCCGAATTCATCTTTGAACGAGGCGAGGGATATGCTGGTGCCGATGAATGCAGACTAGAATAGCTGTGCGATGAGTGGAAGAACGATCGACGTGTCTGGGTAGGGCGAGCTTACGTCCTGCCAGTGGGGGGTCGACGTAAGTATGTAAGACCGCAAGGAAAATAATCCACTGTAGACTCACATAACCGATCATGACCGCTGCGAACGCTGCAACGGACGCTGAGAAGTAAATGCGCCAGTTGTAGACCTCCTTCGGCGTCGGCCGGTCCTCGATGATGCGGAGGTTGACCATCGCAGTTCAGGTAGACCCCAGAGCTCAGGCTGCAGATGCGGGGAAGAAGTAGAAGCAGGGAAAATTATTCTCTGAATATCAAAATATTTATGGCTGTGGATGTCGTCAGTGCCTAGAGGCGGGGCGTTTACACGGGCCGGGATGAGACCTGGAGGTAAAATGATACCCCGCGAGTGATCGATGTGGGGAACAGATTTTCGGTGCGCAGCTCCGCGCGCATATCGACCTCGCCCATCCCGTCGCTCGTCCTAACAGCGAGCATGCCATCCAATCCCGAATCCGGAGAGCGGTTCCACCTCTTCGGCTACCCCATCGCGCACTCCGCCGCGCCGGCGTTCCACAACGCCTGCTTCGACGGCCTCGGGCGCACACACCGGTTCGCATGTTGGTCGACATCGAGGATCACCCAGGAGATGCTGGACGAGACACATTCGGAGGCCACGGGAGGTGCTGCGTGAGTACCAGCAATTTTGAGACGAGGCATTTTGATCATACCTCCGATGCGCCTACGTTCCTCTTAAAATTGTCTCTGCTTTCCTCGATTGCAACTTCGACGATAGTGTAACGATGCCGCTCAAGACTGCGATTCTAGAGCACCTCGACGAACTCACGCCCGCGGCGCAGGCGACGCAGGCGTGCAACACGATCGTCAAGGTGCGCCGCGCGTCGGGTGGGCGGACAACGACACTGGTGGGGACGAACACCGACGTGCTCGGTAAGTACCCAGATCCCCGCAGGGTCCTCCATTTTTGACGGTGAACACTTTACTTTGTGCTTCCAGGCGTGCGCAACGCACTCCTCCGCACGTGGCGCGCACAGTATCCCGGACACACCGCCGCACCGCACGCACGCTTCCCTGCGGGCGCGGCGGCGGCGCTGGTCATCGGGGGCGGCGCGACGACGCGCTCGGCGGTGTACGCACTCCACCACCTCGGGCTCGCGCCGATATTCCTCGTGAACCGCGACGCTGACGAGGTCGCGCGCGTCGTGGAGAGCTTCGCCGGCGCCGGTATTGAGCTGATACATCTGCAGAGCGTCGCGGATGCTGACGCGCATCTGCGCAACGGGGATAACGGTGAGAGAGAGGTAAAGCGGTTGGCGTTGGTGGTGGGTGCAATCCCCGGTACGTGCCATGCATGTGCGGCGCACGAACTTATATAGGCTGAGCGTTATCTTATCAGCGACGCCACCCGCCGCCGCCGCAGAGCACCGCGTCTACGAGCTCGCAACGCACGTCTTCGACCTTCCACGAGCGTCGCGCGCTTCTCCTCCTTCCCCATCTACGTCGGATAATGTGCTCCCGCTCCCGCACACGCCGATATTCCTCGACATGGCGTACAAGCCACGATTAACACCCTTACTGCGCATCGCCGCCGCGCGCGGGTGGGCGACGGTCGGTGGCGTGCAGGCGATGATCGAGCAGGGGCTCGCGCAACAGCGCATGTGGCTTTTGGGGTCTGTGGATGATGCGGTCGCGTGTGGGGGCCCGGAGATTCTCGGTGCTGAGGTTGAGGAGCGGGTGAGGCGCCTGGTGGAGGAAATGGTGGATGTGGTTGTGAGCGGGGTGGAGGTAGACCGGGCCGTAGAGCGGTCTGGGTAGACTAATATTAGGGAGTCGAAGTTTAACCTACAGTTGAATTTAAATGTTTGAACCTTGAAGCGAGACTATTGGAATTTAGTGTCGTACAGACTCATACTTTTGATCAGAATAATTTTCAACAGCTACAAATCTACGTGTGTTGGTGTATGATAAACTATAATACATGATTGACGAGTGTCTAATCTTAGGTATATCAAATGACAGCGTACAATCACGGTAGATGGTTGAACAGCTGCGAAATAGATGAAAGAGGGACCAGCCATTCAATAGGAACACTCGCCGAAAAGAGCCCAAGACTGCAGACGAGGTAGCGTCGTATTTATACCTTCATAGCGCGTGTTGTGAGCGTCAGAGCCACACGCGCGCATTTGGATACATGCATGACAGCATGGGTATCAGGAAGCTCGCAGGAAACAACAGAGTACATAATGCCGGTGTCGCCCAGCATTTTCGCGTCCCTTAGAATGACGTGGATGAAGTGACGAAGGCACACCTGCCAGGGCCGAGATTACACGGGTGTCGAAGGGCCGAATGCTGTCAACGCAGGGAGATGGCGAAGATAGTCCCGTAACAGTAAGTTGAACGCCGAGATGATATGCAACTTGTTTGGTATCTTTCTCTGTACAGAGAATTTTTTCGAAGGAATGAATCATAGCGGGAAGAAGAGGATTAGGTTAGACGATATGATATTTGTCGTACGTCCTCGTCTCCGCGGTGTTTTGTAGAGCGTCGCCCCAGGTTATTATAGGAATTGCTGGTTTCGGTCCACGTACGGCATACACGCAGACTCGGATTCACAGAGAGAACAAGGTAACGCCAAGAAATATGTCCACAGGCGACTCACGCGAAAATAGCGTGAGGTTCAAACAAGTTTCAAAAATCGATCTCTCTTGCGCGTTTTTCATAAGTGGCATGTGGCGGGTACATTGTCACTGAGATACACGGCCGAGTCGGATCGGTGGTGCCGTACACTAGAACGAACGTGTCAGCTTGGACTATAGCTAGGGTGGACCCACACTTGAGCCTATGGAGTACCCAGATGATATTTGAGCCATAGGCAATCTCTACAGTGCAAACAAAAGGTCCCGGAGAAAGCAATTAACGTTAATTAACGCTCCACGGGAGGCAATAGACGGCGCGTAATCCGTACGCCCTTGGCCCTGTGGCGACGCTTTTGGTGTGAGCCCTAAATTAATATAGGCACGGGGAGCTTGTAGATTCGCAGAGAGAACAAGGTAAGGCAATAGACAGGGCGCGAAATCTGTACGCCTTTGGCCCGGCGCTGTTTTTGTGGGTGTAGTGTGTGAGTCCTTAAACATTGCCGGTTTTGGGAGCTAATAGATTCGCAGAGAGAACGAGGTAAGGCCAAGAGCTGCGTCCGCAGGCGACTTGCGCTGTTTGCGCGTGCGATTCGGGGGGTGCTCGCCGTCGCGAGACTGCGCGTGGACAGTACAATTTGCATGATCCGCGCTGCGCGTCCCCTCTGTCCCGATAATAGCCTGCACAGAGTGGTAAAAACAGACGGCACGCGGGGACCCCATTTTGCGCGGCGCGCGGGTCGACGTCGGAGATGAGGACTTTTGGGGCGCAAAAGAGAGAGGAGATCGTGGTGTGGAGCAAGAGGGCAGAGGGCAATAGGCGCGGCAAATACTTAAGAGGTGGGTGCCGGCGGCGGCACGGGCCTAGAGCGGCCGATGGATGACGTCAGAGCGCGACGGGGGAAGCGGGCTGGGGGTGGAGCGAAATTGAGCCGCTCGCGCTGTTGAGCGGCTGCGAACAAATTTGTTGCTCTCGTCCTGCGCGTATATGGACCGATGCATCCCTTCCACGCCCCCTCGCCACCGCCCCCGCCGCCCACAGACGATGCCATCGAGGCCGTCATCCAGCACGCAACCGCCGCACGCGGCCCCGCCGACCCCCGTCCCCTGCGCGACACACGCACCCAGCTCTTCGTCGGAAACGTGCGTCCTCGCCGTCCGTCACAACCTGCTTGGAGCCCTACTGACCCCGCCACCAGCTCCCCTACCGCGTGCGCTGGCAGGACCTCAAGGATCTCTTTCGAAAAGCTGGCACCGTCCTGCGTGCAGACGTCTCCCTCGGGCCCGACAACCGCTCGCGCGGCCACGGGACGGTCCTCCTTGCCACCGCTGAGGAGGCCGGCCGCGCCGTTGACATGTTCAACGGGTACTCGTGGCAGACCCGGATCCTCGAGGTCCGCCTCGACCGTCTCCCGCCCGAGCACGACCCCGCCGCCCCGCCACCGCCCCTGGGCCCACAAGGGCGCAGCGGGCTCCCTGACAGCGAGGAGGAGTACATGGCGCGCTACCATGCTGCCGCGGACACGACGACGAGCCGGAATCTCTTCGTGGGCAACGTGAGCCGCTGCCACCCACCACCCCGTATGCGCGTGCCCCGCTGACCGTATGCATTCGTGCGCAGCTCCCGTTTCACTGCCAGTGGCAAGACCTCAAGGACCTCTTCCGCCAAGCGGGCACAATCCTGCGCGCGGACGTCGCGCTGGGCCCCGACGGACGCTCGCGGGGTTTCGGCACCGTCGTCTTCGCGACCGACTACGACGCGGAGCGCGCGGTGGGCATGTTCAACGGGTGAGCGCCTCCTCTTTTCCTTCCCCCTGGCCCCCGTACCACTTTTCCTTGTCGCTTTGGCTTTTAATTTTGCTTTGGGGTCCGTTTTGCCGTGGTGAGGCTGCCCGGGCGTGGAGCCGTGGCGTGGGTGTGTGGCGCGATGTCGGCGTGAGCGGCGTGCGCGTGGGCGATCGCTGCGATCGTAGGGTGCAGGGCTGCCAGATTTGCACACTCTACGCTCGGTTATGCGCCTATGCTTTGTCCGTTCACTCTTTGTTCTTCTTTGCACGGACTCTTTGCATGAGTACGCTGCTCGTCTTTTCTGCGTTTGTCTTCCCCCCATCACTATAGTCGTAATCGTGCTGGCGGCGGGCTCCGTCCACTTGTGCGTCTGTATGCGTCGGTGTATGCGCTCTCGCGGGTCGTGTGCCGATTTCAACCTGTCTTTTGTAGTTCGGCACTACCCACGGCGCACGCGCGGGGGCTAGTATGTGCCGTCACTTGCTCGGCCAGCCCGGAAGGCATTGGAGGTATGCGTCGTTGCTGGGTGGTTCTTTGTCCTTTCCTCACTTTGCTCCCCGTTTTTTCTATAGGTGGCTCTGTTTTCGCCGATTCGAGCTTTTGCACGAGCTGTATGCGCAGTGACCGGACAGGCTTTCGTTCTTTATTCACTACTTCTATTTTTCTGCGTTATCTCCTTCCTTAGCCTCCATCGATTCGCGGGTGGTCTCGTGAGCACGATGTGATCGGCACTGTAGGCTGTTTGACGGGTGGACTGGTGATACAGGCGCATATATGCCCCTTGCCGGGGTGTTCTTTGTTCGTTCCCTTCTTCCTCCCAGTTATTTCTTATTTTGGGTGGCCTGTTTTTTTCTTTCGTCGATTTGCGCATTCGCGCGGAGTCTTGGGGCGCACCATGCAATTGGCGGTTTTGATGGACGGTTCTTTGTTTCTTCTCTACTTCCTCCATATTCTTTCTTCCTCGTGCATGCGATGCGATTATATGCGCATATATGCACCTTGATGATCCATCGCCGGGTTTTCCTAGTGCCGTTAGCGATGGTGCATTGACTGCTTTTGGCTGGCTCGCAGGACGGCCTAGTTAGCCGCGTTCTCTGTTGGCAGCGCCCGCGAGTGATGCCTACCTCTATGCGCACGGCAGGCTGACACGCTTGCACACGCAAGTGTGCGCTGTCTGAAATCTCGGTGACACTCGCGGGCGGGTCAGTGAGATGGCGTTTGCTTCCGTATGCCCTCTGCGTTGCATGTCCCCCATTTTCTCCGTGTCTCGCTCCCGCTGTCTCTGAAATCGCCTAACGCAATGTGCTGACCGTTCTCCCTACCCACAGGTACGAATATAACGGCCGCGTGCTAAAGGTTCATTTCGACCGCTTTACACAAGCGCTCGCAGGAGGGCTCGCGGGGCCAGTGCCAACGCTGCACCCCGCGGGGATGGGGCCGTTCCCCACTGCGTCGTCCTCCTCTACTCCAGCACTGCTCGCCCCGCCTGCAGCGTCCTCTTCATCGTCCTCGTCGGCGATATCTCCGACGTTGGCGTCGCTCTCGGCTGGGCCGTCGTCTTCCGCGCTGCTTGGGGCGCCGCAGGCGGGTCAAGGGTATGGGTGGCAGGCGGCGCTCGGCGGGCAAGAACTGCAGGGTTTCGTATATGATTTCGGGTCGGCGTCGGGGCCTAGCACGCCGTTTGAGTTGTATTCACAGCTACAGAGCCAGATTCGGGCCCAGCAACAACAGCAACAACAACAGCAACTACAACAGGCCAGTCAACAACAACAACAACAGCAGCAGCAGCAGACGAGTCAGCAACTTCTCGAACGGATACAGCAACAGCAACGAGAGCGGGCGGGCCAGTACCAGCATCTGCACAGTCACCAGCACCACCAGCCGCACTCACATCATCTTCTGCTGCATCAACATCTTCCACAACCACAGCAGCAGCAGCATCAACACCAACACCAACACCAACTTCAACAGCAGCAACAACAACAACATCTACAACCACAGACGCTGCACCACCCGCAAGCGCAGCACTTGCACCAGCGCAGTCTAGGTGCGCGCTCCTCCGCGTCCGGCCCGCCATCAACCTCTGCGTCCGTTGCGCAGCGCAGTATACCGCCCAAGCCCACCGCGTCCGCAGCTGACGCAGACTCCCTCGCGCGGGATCTCGCAACAACGAATCTCTCAGCACGACCAGGCCCCGGCGCGTTGCACGCGCTGAGCAGCACGGCGTCGACGAGCACGACGGCGAGCACTGGCTCTATGTCAGAGTGGTCGACGGGGAGCTCAGCGACGTCGCTCTCACAAGCACTGTCGCCCGGCGCGGAGGCAGGGCGCGAGCGCAGTACGAGCCGTAGTGCTAGCGCGGGGGCGTCGCCGGCGCTTGGGAAGCGAGTGGCTGAGGGTACGCAGGAGGGACAGCAGGTTCAGACGCAGCGGCGGCCGCTGGGGCAGGGACAGCAGCAGCAACGAGGCCAGTCAACAGCTGCGCAACGCGCGCTGCAGCTCATGGCGCAGAACCAGCACCAGCAGGCACAGCACCGCCCAGGACTGATTTCGATCCCGCCACCACCTCAGCAACCCGCGCTCGCCTTCCAGATGCAGATGCGGATGTCGCCGCATACGCCGATTGCGCCTGGTGGGGGTGGGGGTGGCGGGATGTGGGTTGGCATGCTGGGCGGGTCGCCCCTGCACCACCCGGCGTCGCCGTACGGGGCGTTCCCTGGCGGGTATGGGGCGTACTACCAGTACCCTCTACCGGACCAAGCGGCGGGGCAACAACAGCAACAGCAACAGCAGCGGGTCCCGCAGCCAGGTTTCGGCGCGCCAGGGCTGCCTCCAATTACGCCTTCGATGCCGCCTTTCGTTATGACACGAGCGACGCACTCGCAGCGCCAGCAACACAGCGCACCCCGTGGGCAGCGGCGGCAGCGCAACACCCCTTCCACGGATGCGTCGAGTTCGGAGTCATCTCATTCCTCTGCTGCAAGTCGCGTGTCTGGTGGGCGCAGCAGCGCCGCACCAGCCGCTGCCGGCGTGCAGAGGCCCTTCGCTTTCCCTCCCCCGTCGCCCGTGACCAGCGTGCCAGCGCAGCATTCCTTCGCGCCTGCGCACCACGCATACGTTCAGGCAGCGGGCGTGCACCAGATGCGGCTTAATCTCGCAGGCATCCCTGGGCCCCTCTCGCCTGGCGTCGTCATGTCGCCCGGCACATTTTACGGACGCCCGGGCGAGGTGGTCGCGAATCCGAATCCGTGGATCAACGCCGCGGTCGGCGCACCGGTTCACGTGGGCAACGCACCGGCCGGAGGGGGTGCGGGAGCCGCCGACGCGCAGGCCGCGGCGGGAGGCTACCAGTATGCGACGCACGGCGCATATTTCTATGCGATGTCGAGCCCGAAACGGACCACGACGACGAGCACGGAGCCGAAGGGATACTTCGACCCGCGGTACTTCCCGCCCGGCAACGCGCTGGCGAGCGAGATCACGGACAGCAGTGGGAGTGGAAGCGGAGGCGATGTGCTCTCGGCGCAAGAGAGTAGCGGGACGTCTGTGTCTACGGACGAGTCCGAATCCGCGGCGCCGCGTGTCCGTGAAGTGCGCTCGCACACTGTCAGCGACAGCGCACTGGAGAGCGCTGACTCCGACTCGGACGCGGACGTCGCTGCAGCGGGCGCGCCGGGCGCGCGTGCTGAGGCGGCGGGGCACCCGCGGCGACTGTCGGCGGCGGACACGCCTGTGGTGATGCACCGGCCACAGCTTAAAACGAAGGCAGATTCTGATCCGGACCAGGTGCACAGCAGCCCATGGACGCCGGGGGCGCCGCGCGGCGACATGGCTCTACCAGCAACCGTGCGCGACCTCAAGCTCCCCGCCCAGATCCCCTGGCGCGCGGCGAAGGCGAAAGAGGCTGCCGCTACCCCTTCCTCATCCGAAGCACCGCCTCCACCTCAGTGAAGAATTCATACCCTCCGATTTATACCTTCTTTTCTTTTTTGGAAAATGCTTGACACCATCGGCACGGAAATAATTTGGTTCATTCGAGGGAAGGATAGAATTTTTTGATTTATTCTACTTTGCTTCTTTCTAGTTGGCATCTCTTTTTTTGGTTTCATCTCATTGTATCTTGCTCGTTCCCTGTCGTTTTTATATAGTTCTCTGCGTTCATGACTTTTGGGTGCTATCTCTATCTGTCTCTCCATCTCATCGCACGCATCATCATCGATCATCTACCATGTTTTTCCTCCATAAATTTCCGAATCTGACTTAGGCTGGTTCATCTCCCTTCGGGGCGCCGTTGTGTAGGCCTTGCGCTCCTCTCCCATTCCCGCATCATCCACTTCGCATGGCTTTGTTGTACGCATCTATCTTTATCTTCGGACCCACTGCATCACCCACTAATCCCGGAATCTCTTCCTGCATGTGTCTAAGCCTTGTACGTAGCAAGTGTATCCATTTGTCATTGGACCTTATCTTATTTTACACACATTTCTCTCTTGTGCTCCACACGCAGGGCGGGTTTGTTTTCTGGGAAATCGGCCAATGGGACACCTCCCGCCCGATACACTCATATCCACAGAGGTAAACACTATTTGAATGGGGGTATGGCGCATTGCGACTCCACGTCTACGTCTAAGTCGACCTGGTGGTGACCTCGAAACTCAATGTGGTCATCCTGTCTCCGGGATTGTCGATGTTATTTTTATTGAAGGAGACCTTATACACTACTTCTTTAGGCCGGAAAGCCTAGTACTTAGGTAGATGATCGGATAAGTATATGTATCAGAGGCCATCTTTTATATGACCTGATTGGCGTTATTATTAGGAACGAATCGCCATTCGATTCTCTCTCGATAGATAAAAATGATTCAACACACTCAGCTTCGGGCTGTACAATTTAATAATTGAACGCTCTTGGTTGTGTCTCCACCGTGAGCTCATCGGTCGATACTGTCAGTAAAGAATACAACGTCATCACTGTATACGCTTCAGCCCCATCTGAACCATATGATACAACGCATGCTCACCTATCTCACGCGTGCCCTCCTAAGCACACCTCTTTCTTCCCCTCCCCAATACACAAAGTGCCCTGTGCCCCATTCCACCACTCCTGCGCCCCCATCTCCTTCTTTCCATCAGACTTGACCCTACCCACGCTAAGCAGCGTATCCCCAGTACATCTGACGATCAGCACCCCGTGCTTCTTCGAGAACACCATACGACCCACGGCGCCGGGGAGCGCACGACCGGACAGCTCCGCCCCATCAAGAACGCTGAGGGTGTGCAGATGAAGGGGCTTGCCGTCGGGGGTGTGCGTCCACAGCGGTTTCTGGCGAAGATCGGTTAGATTATTGCGGGCAGTGAAGAGGGGTAATGGTTGGGGAACGCACTTGGTGGCTTATTGCGCGTGCGCGTGCGTGTATATGCGCTGCGGACATCGTCGTGAAATCGACGAGCGCGTCGCGCGCCGTTATCGGTGGTGCTTTAGCCGCGCTGGCGGCGGATGCTTGTGCAAGAGGCGTGGCCTACGAAAGACGTGCTCAGGGGCAGCGCAATATTAATTAATTAGAGTTCACGCACTTTTCCATTTAACAGCTCGCGCAAGACCGATACGAGGAGCTGGCCGCCCAAGGGGCCAAGCTTGTCGCGCAGCGTGGCGTAAGTCGCGTCATTGGGCTTATCCTACGCGTTGATTTATTTTTTCAGCGTCCACAAAGTCAGGAAGCCCGAAAAAAAAAACACCACTCACCACTCTTCTACAGCCCCAAAGCGCGCCCGCGTCGATCCCCTCGCTCTTCTTGAGCATCTGGATGACGCATACACCTGTTTCTTTGTTGCCATTCATGATAGAGTGTTGGATCGGTGCCGGACCGCGATACGCAGGGAGAAGAGAAGGGTGTACGTTCAGCCGGTGAGCTGGTTGGAACGCGTCGAGCATCTTGCCAGTCAATATGCGTCCGAACGAGGCTGTAACGAGTAGATGATTCGGCACTGGGCGGGCTTCAGGATCGGATGGTAAAGCAAACGGAGGAGGTAGCTATGATCAGGCCTATTCATTTACGAAGAAATACGTGGAGGGGGAATATACGTACCTGCCAGCCTTTGAAATCTTTCCGGATTTTGGGTATTGAATGTATTGGGATGCCCAGATCCTCACCCAGTATCTTCAGAGGCGCTGCAGTAGTACATTAGCGAAAGTAGGAAGATAAAAACCTTGCACGCTCACACACGGAAAGAATGGACCCTCTGCGACCAATATGCGTATCTGGCTGGCTCACAATCGCCAGCTCACTCCACACATCTAGGATGCTGCATCGTGAATATCAATTTCATATGACGCGTAAACAAGCTGTGTGCATAGCGCACCTTTCGCTTTAAAAAGTTCCTGCAGTACAAGACACGAAAATTCGTCGCGTCCCATGAAGAGTACGCGAAACCGATCTGCGGAGGCTTGAGTTTGCAGAAAACGCATTGACGCGCCGCATTTCATGGGATGCCAGCCGTGGTGGTATTTCAGAGTCGTAACACGAAGCATTTCATCCCGAGGAGTCAAGTGAAGGCTGCAGATTAATGAAGAAACCTGGCAATAGTTTGGGTGAGTCTGAGAAGAGTAAAAGTATGGTTTGGTAAACCGTTTGAACTTCGCAACGGCCCACAGCAGGATCAGAAGCCACAGCACAACAAACACAGCGCCAAGAGTCTATATTTTTAGCTCCCGACAGAGCTGTCGGGATCATGCCATTCGCTGCCTGCAGCGTCATACAAGCATCATATCGGTGACTTTGCATCATACGTATGATATATCGCAACGTCGATTGACAATCTCCGGAAATCTCATCGAGAAAGTGATAGTTTAAAACAGCTATTCAATTTTATTAAGACGATCGTAGCTGTAATTTTAGTATATGGTGCTTCAAAATGTGCATAATATATGAAAGCTGGAGATAGAAATACAGCATGAGGGTGTGATAAAGTATACGCTGGCATATATCATACGTACTACAAGTACAAGGACCATCAAAATGTCAACCCGAAATAAACCAACAACCGAAAACCCTAGAACATCTGAACAAGGGAGAACCAGTACCAAGGATCTGACTCCAACCCGGAGTCAGCCATCCACATCCCCCTGGCGCGTCGTCCGGAAGTACGACTGCACCCCCGATATGAGCTTGAGCGGCGTCGAGAACCCTATCTTCTTCTCCGCTTCGGCCCGCCGCAGAGCCTGCACCATGGCGAGCACGGCCGCGTCGACGTTTTCTCCGCGCTTCGCAGAGGTCTCGAAGAACCCCTTGCACCCCAGCCCCTCCGCGAGCGCGGCGCCCTCGTCTGTTGACACCTCGCGTGCTAGGTCGTCGTCGCACTTCGTCCCGACGAGGATAAGGACAAGACGGGGGTCAGTTTTGCCGTCAAGTGGAAGTTGTCTGCAGGTGCGCGAAATGTCTTGAAACGATACCCGCGAGGCGATTGAGTACATGAGGATGATACCGTGGCTGAATCTGGTTTGAAGCAAGTCCGTGAGTCGATTAGCATGAAGAGATGGAACATGTATACGAACGGAATCGAGTCGTACATATCCGCGTAGGATACTAGAATATTGTTCTTCGTTATACACGATGGCATTGGCACTGACTGAATCAGAGACGTACTTTGAGCGACCCATGTATCCGATAAGCACACCGAGCAGGAGTCATTTTCGTCAAGATAGCATTCTTTTACATGGTCTGAGCTGAACACCAGCTTGCCGAAATTTTCCTAGAGAGGGGTCGTTACTAGATTACAACGAAGTCGACAATGCACCAGGTACTTGCGTACTTCTAAAATCACTGGGTCAGTTCAAAGGAAAGCATGTGCACAAATCAGCTTACCGAATACGTCGTCCGAGAACTATTTCGTTACCTTGATAAGGTTTGTAATATTTCAAGACGAAAAGGAGGACGCACTCTGTAAGCAAAAGAGGTCTTTCCGACGTCATTATCTCCCAGGAGCAGGATATTCCACCGTTCCTTATGCGCAGGCCATGAAAAACACGAAAACATCGTAGGGAATGTGTCGAATGTCCGGTGTGGAGTTGAAAAGAAGGTGGGATGGGGCAAGGGCGGAGGGGACCATATGAAATGCTTTGGCACCTCTTTACAAGGCAGATCATCATCAATCAGCACTGAACGCAAAGGTGACATCACTCCAGTCGCCACGGTGTGTGCCCATCGGACGCCCAAGTATCATATCAAGCCCGAGAATTAGGGGAGATCCCAACTTTCGGGCCCTTCGTGAGAGACCAAAGCCAGACTCTATTCATGCACATCGGATCGCTCTTTCAAAGCTGCTGTCTGATTGGACACTCGAGTCCCGCGAATCACATACATACATAGCAGAGCTATGCCTCGTTGACGCCAGTCGCCGATGGTTGTGCTAATGATGCATCTGGAGACAGCCAATGAAGTGAAGCTCCTGAGCCCGAAGACCTCAAAGCGGTTAATTAGTTGATGTCGAACGTCGGGATTGGTGGAAATCATAACAGACTTGTCGTGGGATTGACGACAAATGAATAGGAATCCTAGCACCAGGCAGAGCCTCCCTAGCGCCGCGCGAGCCCGCAAAGTGAGGAGGAATGCAAGACGATGAAACAATATTGCGACTGAGCAGACAAGAGGACCACGGTGCTCAGGAAAGAAGGGCGCCGCCGCCTATTGCCGCTTACGGAGTTCCCGTTTCCCGGTGCCGATTTTGATTTTCCTCCCGCCAAAACTAACAATCTTCCACCACCGCGCGCGCAAGATCGCACGCCATTGCCTCCAGGATCCACACAACCAACTGACAGGCGCACAAACAGCCCAGCGTGCGACAGTCAAGCATGCACGCCGAGCCAACAACGTTCTCTGCCGAGTCATACTTTGCGACGCAGCCGGCGCCGCAACACCTCCAGCAGGATGTAGACAAGGTGCGCGACTTTGTGACGAGGCAGGCGAAGGAGGGGCGCAGCGTCGTTCTAGTTACCGTGAGTCCAAGCCATCGCGATCTGCCATAGGCCTCGTCTGACACCCGACCCGTCCGACGCAGAGCGGCGGCACCACCGTGCCCTTGGAGCTCAATGTGTGAGCGCACTTCAGCTTACGTCGTGCTGCGATCCGCCTGGAGCTCACGATGCCGCTCGTCTAGTGTCCGCTTCCTCGACAACTTCAGCGCAGGTGTGTCTACCCCCCAAACTCCAATCGGCGCGATCTTATCTATGGCGACGGCACAGGGACGCGCGGGGCGACGTCCGCGGAGTACTTTCTCAAGGCCGGCTACGCAGTCATCTTCATGCATCGGCAGTTCAGTCTGCAGCCGTTCAGCCGGCACTACTCGCACTCGACGAACCCGTTCCTCGACTTCCTCGATATCGACCCGCCCGAGGCGGCGGGCGCGATCCCGCGCATCTCCGTCACCCCGAGTAAGCGCGAGGACCTCCTTGAAGTGCTCACCGCGTACAAGGAGGTGCACACGCGCGGGACGCTGCACACACTCACGTTCGTGACGGTCAACGACTACCTGTGGCTCCTGCGCGCCGTGAGCAAGGAAATGGCAGTGCTCAAGCGGCGGGCGATGTTCTATCTCGCAGCGGCCGTCAGTGATTTCTTCCTACCCACACAGAAGATGGTACGTGCCATCCTCGCCCTCCATAGCACATCTTGCCCACTGTAGGCCAATTTCCAGTCGGAACACAAGATCCAATCAGGCAAAGGGAATCTATCAATAGAGATGGACCAAGTGCCCAAGATCTTGAAGCCTCTTGTCGACGAATGGACACCCGGCGGTTACATTGTTTCGTTTAAGGTGCGCCCTTCGCGAACATCCACTCTCAACTCTAATCACACATAAATTTATCTAGCTGGAAACCGACCAGGACCTCCTCCTGCCCAAAGCGCGTCAGGCAATCGAGCGGTACGGGCACCAGGTCGTCATCGGCAACGATCTCCACCGGCGCAAGTTCGAGGTCGTGTTCGTGTCCAAGAAGCTCACACCAACCCTACCTCCCGGGCTCGAGCAAACCGAAGAGGCTACGCAGCAGGCTGCGAACTTGTTCTCCGAATACTGGCTACGCATCAACCTCCCCGAGCACCCGTTACCCGGCGCGCCGGTGAAGGAAATCGAGGAAGATATCGTGCAAGAACTGGTGAGGAGGCATACGGAGTGGATCGAGAATACCCCGTAGTGTAGTGCTATGCGGAACATAAAGATATGTAATTTAAATAGGATAGAACATCTCAAGAGTGAGAAATATATCTCAAGGACGATCGAGTCGAAGAAATAAGAAATCGCGTGGATATATAAAGGACGCGAAGAGGTCTAAGGTATCGAAGGTTACATGGTGATTAATGCAAAAGCGCGCCGCCAGCGGAAAGTAAGTACGGCCCACACAGGTATATTGTCCGAGTACAGCCAGCTCAGTCCCTGACCCTGCCGACGCGTGCCCAGAACATGTCTTCCCGCAATCGGACAAGTTCCTTCCACGTTTTCTCCTCCCAGGTGCCGTCACCCACGTAGCCTGGTCCATTTTTCTCCTTCTCCTCGTTCTCTTCATTCTCTTGCTGCTCCGATTCAGTGTCAGTTAGCACCTTTTCGTCCGCACCGTTAACGATACTTGGCTCCTCCGTTATCTGCTGCGATAGAATAGTCGATCCCGCTCCATTGACGTTCGACAGGTCCTTTTCTACATCCGCCTCAGCTGGGATATCCTGCGCGCCAACCGGTGCTTCGACAATGGTAGCCTTGTCGTCGTCCTCCTCTGTCACCTCCAGCTTCTCCTCTACCGAGCCATCAGCCTCTGAGCTGGGCGCGGAGTCCACGGGTGTCACGACGTCTTCCTCCGACTGTGCCGGGGTCAGCGCGTCCACAAATACGTCAGAACTCGATGTCGTCCGTATCGACTGGTCCGGAGCAGGCGAGTCGACATTGCCAAAATCTACCGCTTCACTCGCAACCTTTTCATCATCTGTGCCCTCAGCAGCTGCGGGCGCAGGCGCACTGTCCGCCTCCACTGGCTCGTCATTGACCGCGTCGGCTTTCGATCCATCAGCCGCCTCCTTCGCATCTTCCACTTTGGCTTCTGCGTGGTCGGGCGATGTAGGTGCGACAGCGGCGGGAGCTACCTCAGCGTTCGCAGGCGTGGCCGGTCGCGACCCGCCCGGCGCGGGCCGTGTCCGCGCAGCGGCGCGTCGTGGGATGGGCGGCGGCGTGGCACCCACGCCCGCTGCGAGCGCGACCGCCGGCGACACCGCGCGCGACGGCCCCGCGGGGGTGGCAGGACGCGACTCTGGGAGCGGGATGTTAGCAGGCGCGTGGGTGGGTGCGGGAGCGGCATCTGGTTCTGGAGCTGCACTGGGATCAGAGTCCACAGCACCCGCCGGCGGGACCGCGGGTAGTTCCTCGGTCGTCGTTTCTGCCTCTGGAGGGGGCGAGGGCAGATGGCCCATCGAAGCACGCGTGCGGCCTTCGCTCCGACGCGGTAGCGGGGGCGGCGCTGCTCCTGGCTTGGCCGTCTCGGGTTTCGGAGCGTCGCTCCTCAGTGGTGGGAGGGGTGGAGGCAACCTCCGCAATGGCAGCGGCGGCGCCTGGGCAAGCGAGGGGTGCGTCGGCGGGGCTGGCGGCAGATGCGACGCGGTCGTCGCAGCCGTGTTTGTTGTTGACGTTGATGGGGGTGCAGGCGACACGGAGATGGACGTCCGTTTTGCTTTGTCCTTATCCTCCCCGCTCCAGCTCGCGGCGCGCTCGCCGATGGCGCTTGCGATGCCCCACAGGCCCCTCTTCCGCGGGGGTATCGGGGGCTTTTCCCCGCTGTTGCTGCGCTCCATGGATATAATTGGAGGTGGTGGTGGTGGCGGAAGCTCTTCCTCCCACACTTTATCGACGATGCCGGTGCGCACGAAGGCCCAGAGGGTGCAGGTTGTCCGCAGGCGTTGCAGACACCATCCAGACATGCATAGGGGATAGATAGTCGTCGGCTGATTGCTTGGTGTTGAGGAGTAGGAAGTATTGTTGTTACCACCGTATGTCGGGGCGTGGGATCCCGTTACGGGATACCCATTGGATTGCGAAGATGTTTTTGTGAGCGACGGTATCGGCAGGGAGGATATCGACGTGGTGGGGAGGGACGCCATGCGGAAGATGAAGACTTGTGAGTTGAGATAGGTGCCAATCGAGTTTCGGCGTTCCATTTGGGTGGGCGAAGGAGGTTGTGTGCCACTCGATGACCCACTTAAACTTTTCTTGAAAAAGGATCCGGACCAGGTGTTCTGGGTGACCAGAGGTGGAAGATGAGAGGAGCGCGACGGTTGGGACACGGTAGGTACGGGGAAGACGGCGACTCCACACAGGGCGCAGGTTATATTGTCATGCGTGCTGTTCATTCCAGCGACGGTTGTCGAAGGGTATGTCGATGACTCTGCAAATAGGGCAGTAGCGGAGACGGGTTCTATTGTGAGTTGACCAGAGTGTATGGCTGTTAAGACCGATCGGCGCGAAAGCCAGTTGAGTGAAGGAGCAAGATCTAGCCGGACGGTCGATTCACTTTGAAAAATGAGGTCAACGATGAACAAGTCAAGTCAAATCGACGAACGTACGAATCTTCCGTGAGCAAACGATGCAGATATGGCAGCTGTAGAAGCGTAGCCATCGCCGGTGGGCTTGGCGAGGTTGGGTGCAGGACACGTAGATGGGCTATGAAGCTGAGATACTCCTGATACGGCGCGTGTGTGTTCAAGAGTCGCAACGACACGACAGGGTTTCCATTGCGCGTTGCAACCCATTTCCCCTTCCCCATCGCCAGCTCCATCTCACGCGTTTTCTTCTCTGCTTCTTCCTTCTCTGTCTGCATGGCCTGCATCTGAGTTTGCATGAGCTGGACGGCTTCCTCGGCACTCTTCAACGCACGCTCCGCATCCTCGACCTTCCGCTCGCTGAGGTACTGTTCATACCGCGCCTCCGCCACCATCGAGTTCGCCTGCCCGAAGAGCGTGGCGCTGAGGTCGTCCAGATCCTTCTCAATGGCCATACGCGCGGACTCGGCCTGACCACGCTGCGCCGCCTCCTCCGTGGCCTTTTCCATCAGGCGGTTGAGCTCTGTCGTCACATGGGATTTCTCCACAAGAAGCCCGGTGTTGAGCGCTGACAGATGCTGAGTCCTCTCCAACTCTAACTGAGAAATTTTGACCGAGGAAGAGCGTACGTTAGCTGAGGCGAGGTGGAGGTTGTCTTCCAGGTCGGAGACGCGGTCGTACGATTTCACGAGCTTATTGTTGAGCTCGCTGACCTGAGAGAATAGGTCCTGGACCTGGCCGCGTAGTGATGAAATGACCATTTCTTGGGCATCTTTATCGATGCTGTTCTGGCGTTGCTTGTTGCGGTGGGAGGGGTTGTCGGAATTGGAAACGACACTGGATTGCAACTCTTCCTGGAGGGCATCCGCCATTTGCACTTTGCAGCTGTGGTTCTCCGAGGAGAAACGGTTTCAATGTTGGAGTCGTATCAAAGGGTGAATGCCGTGAATTAGTGCACTCCACTTAGGGACGAGTTTTCGTTTGAATCTCCGCTACCCCTGGGCCGATGGCTCTTGACTTGTTCAGACACTTTCAAGTTCCCAAGCTTCCTTTACCTCTGAGAATTAGCTCTTTTTAATCTTACTGCATAGCGAAAGCAAGCACCCGATTCTCGACGCAATTTTGGTTCCCAGAATCACCTTGTGAATCGCATGTTGAATCTTCCGCAGAGGGGTATTTGCTTCAAGTCGCCAAAGTATGACAAGTACATTGCAAGTACATATATAAGTTATAACCACGTTAAATCAGCTCGCTATGGCGTTAAATTGACCAAATCCTTGGCCGACTGAAGAACATCCTCATAGTTAATTTCTCGTTCAATCTTGAGTGTCTCTAGAAGCGATTGCCGATCATTGTCAAGGCCTAGAAGCTGTACACGAAAGTAAAGAGAGGAACAGAGGGAAATGACGATGTCGAGGTACGAGTAATGTTCTTTCGGTGTAAGCTCCACAGCCTCCTTGAACCACCAAATAGCTTCGTCCAGGTCATCCTGTTGCTGATTCGCCAAATATCGTGCGTAGAGGGCATGAGCCACACATCGAGTGCTCGCGACCTTCTCGGGGTACATCGCGCTCAGTTCAATTGTTTCTTGGCGCAGGGTGTCGATTGGGCGCCTGTCGAATATCGTACTGAGGGAATTGATACGCGGAATAATGTCGAATTCCAGGGAAAATGCGTGTGACTTATGGCCCTCCAGAAAGACTAGGCGTCCTGTTCGATCAAGCGAAGAGGTTTCTGCGGACAACTTGGTAATTAACGCGTTGATGAATTGTTCGCGGCCTAGTGGAGAAACTGGGGCTGTAGAATCAAAAAGATAGCCTTCAAACGTTTCACGGAGGTTACGAATGTTGGAAGCAAGACCGTCGAGGACAACAATTGCATTCCCAGTGATTTGCCTGGGCTCAAAATATGCCATACCTGGTAAACGCTGCAAAATCACAAATGGGAAAGTTGACAGTTTGATTATCTTACCCAAAACTTCGTCATACCGTGCGTCATTCAACTGATTGGCAGCATTGAGAAGTCTTTCTTTGAATAATTGTTTATCGGAAAAGCCAAGACTTTTATCATCGGTGTGCGAAGCTTGCTCTTGTAGTAACATAATCGCAGATTGCCAGTCCCTGTCATTGATTATGATCATCATTGCAAGAGGGAACTATCGCAGAGGTGAGTATCGACTAGTAATGCAGTAATTTGAGTGACAAACCAAAGCTGAAAGGTGGTCGCTGAGTATCTTCGACAGTTCTCGAAGGGCAGGGACATTTATCTAATTAAACCAATGATATTATGAGTATCAGCAAACACGCCGGCACGGGAGAGACGTAAAATCGCCCACCAGATTTCCATTCCAGTGGCTAGTAGGGACTGTAAGGTGTTCATAATGTTGAGGAGCAATTTGAATAGGTTCTGCTTTCTTCGAGAGTTTTCGAAGGGCAGGGACATTTATCTAATTAAATCAATAATATCATGAGCATTAGAACACGCACCGGCACGGGAGAGACGTAAAATCGCTCACCAGGTTTCCACCCCAATGGCTAGTAGGGGCTGTAGGGTGTTTATAACGCTGAAGTGCAATATGAATAGTTTCTGCTTTCTTATCTGAAACCTGATAGGAAGGTAACAATTCATCTTCTGAATCATTGGACATTTGACATAGGTGTGTGTGTGCGTGTGGCCAACTCGGATATAGATTATTAGAAATGTGTTGTTCCCAAATTTGATTCCAGTCGGACTCCACCAAAGTGACGTTGAGAGTCCTAACAAACAGACATTGATTGCCACGTTGCCGATCCTGTCTGGCAGGCAGCACTATCTGCAAAAACTCGCAGTCGTCGGGCCCAGTTTTATATTCGGCAATTCCAGTGCATACCCAGGAATTCACTTTCGAGATAGATGTAGTTGGTCGATGTCCTGCATTGAACTGTAACTGAAGATCCGACGGAGACGCTATATCAAGGAAGGTAGCCATACCCCATGTTGTCGTCTTGTCACAGCCAACAACAACACGTAGATCCCCATTCTTGGCCTCGCGGCCGCGCGGTCCTCTCGCAAATTCATACCAACTTTGAGCATGATTTGCGATATAACGTCGAAAGAGCGATACATTGTTGAGTTCTTGCGTAAATGCTCCATCGGGCAGCGTTAAGATTGCGCCTTCAGACGATGTAGGTTCAAAATCTAGGCTGAATAGGTTTTAACAAATGTCGATCTGAAGGAGACCGCCCCTCACCCTGAATCAAACATAGTTCCGCTACCCTTGACGCGAACAGAGCTTCCAAGATATTGGCCGCGTTGGAATTCCCGGAATTCGCGAATGTCTCGTTTATTCAGAGAGGGACTGATGGGCGAAAAATTCTGCGGTAGGTCGCCTGCATTAATTGGGTCTTCTGCAGGTAGACATATATTGAACAGGAAGTCAAAGCCTCCTTCAGGAGTGATGATTCCAACGTCGCCAATGCATACGCCCTTTTCGCGATAGGTGTCTGGCAAAGACAAACTAGGATCTGGAATCCACACTGGATGGCCACGTCCCTTAAGGGATAGATGATTCTCATACACGGTATTACTTCTTCGATTTTGCAGCAGACTGGTCGGTGATCGAAAGTTTTCTGTAATAGGCGGCACACTGGCAGACGGTGCCTTTCCCTTTGAATCCTCCCTAAAATTACCGGAGAGATCAGTGGAAGATGATGGCTACATAAAAATAAGTACGCTGAAATTTAAGTGACATTGAGGCTCACCAAATATCCATTATTCTCCCAAGGTCTACTCCAGCCACTGGGCCCTGTTTCCTTGATTGAGTAAAGATAGAGGAAATAGAACGTACACCGAGATCACATACCAGGGAGATGGTAGTTCACATAAAACGTCTGTGGAGACCATTGATGCGTTGTAAACTGACTGTTGTGGATCCCAAAATTCGAAGCCTCGTTAAACATGGAGCCGCTGTTAAAACGGATGGGAAATCCGAGCATCTGGTTAAATTATACTGGACTGACCTACTACTCGGGCCCTTGGAGAGTTCCCATGGCGTATCTGTACACTGCGGTTGATAGTGCCGTTCGAAAGAAGCGGCGTGCGGTGCGGAAAGGGAATAGCCTACATCGAACTGAGTAGTAGAGGAATTCTGCGTAGCGCCAAGCTGCGACCAACTTGAATGAGTCGTGGTGGGTATGTATGGAGCAGAATGATTGTTATTTCCATGCTCTGCATGGTCATTTTTGGGAGGACGCCCGCTAGAATATGTAGTACTGGTCAATGGGTAAATCGATTCGTCGTTGTTCCGTGGATTTCGTTGCCGTCTTTCATTCAACTGTGTTTGATATGGGTGTGGATCAGGTAAAAGCTAGGCCATTAGTAAAGCATACTTCAGCGACGTATCAGACCTCCAGCTTGCCTCCAGCACTTACTACTTTTCTCCGTTCAGATCCATCTCGGGGCATTGTAAAGAGGAAATTGAAATAGTAGAAGTTGCGCAGATCCTGGCATCAACGAGTTGGGCGAGAATGGCTGAGAGAGGGAGTACTTTGCGATTCTGAGCTTCCGTTGCTTGTCAACTAAGTAGTACAGGATTGGGCCGGAAAATACATCAGATGCATAGCCTGTATCTAGAGTCAAATCATAATGATCATGTTAATTTTGACTTGAAGCGCTGACACGAGCTAAATCTGTTACAGTTGTCTGAGAGGTTGAGAACTTTCAATCATTTGCTCAAAAATGTGCAGTGTTCAAGATACGGGATGGCATGGAGAGGGCAGGGGCAAGGTCAAACAAAAGTCAAAGGAAATTGAAGTTCAACAGAGGACGTACTATGTAAGTATGTACTTTCTTCCGAGTCATCGGAGCACGATGACAAATTCTTCAGACAGGCATCAGTCAATTCGGCGGTCTCCGCTGGTCCTGCCGAGTCGACAAACTTGGGTTTGACTTGGGTTAAACACGAGCTGAACCTTTTGTTCAACCTTTGTTAGTTGGGTACGTTCATGAACACCACAGTCCTTGCAATAATTTATATACAGATACAAGTGGATTAAACCTGTATTATATAAGAAACACCGACCGCACGCTCAGGCTACTCATTTGAGTCGCCAAAGTCTGACAAGTACACTGCAAGTATGTATATAACCACGTTAAATCAACTTGCTACATGTTCATCGATGTCTTGTAATTCGTCCGCTGGCGCTTGATTGACTAAATCCTTGACCGACTGAAGAATAACTTCGTGCTTAATTTCTCGTTCAATATTGAGTGTCTCTAGAAGCGATTCTCGATCATCGTCAAGGCCAAGAAGCTGTGCGCGAAAGTAAAGAGAGGAGCAGAGGGAAACGACGATGTCCAGGTACGAGTAATGTTCTTTCGGTGTAAGCTCTACAGCCTCTTTGAACCACCAAATAGCTTCGTCTAGGTCATCCTGTTGCCTATTCGTCAAGTATCGTGCGTAGAGGGCATGAGCCAAACATCGAGTTCTTGCGACCTTTTCGGGGCGCATAGCGCTCAGTTCAGTTGCCTCTTGGCGCAGAATATCGATCGAGCGTGTCGCCAATATCGTACCGAGGGGATTAATACACGGAATAATGTCGAATTCCAGGGAAAATGCGTGTGACTTATGGCCCTCCAGAAAGAATAGACGTCCTGTACGATCAAGCGAATAGGTTTCTGAGGATAGCTTGCTTATTAACGCGTCGATGAATTGTTCGCGATCATTATGAGAAAATGGGGCGGTAGAATCAAATAGATAGCTCTCAAAAGTTTTGTTCCCGTTTCGAATATCACGAGCAACATCGTCGAGAACAAATGCGTTCTCTGTAATCTCTCTGGACTCAAAATAAGCCACATCTGGAAACATCACTAATCAGAAGAGTTGACATCGTTACCTACCGTTTTTCTTACCTAGATCTCTGTTGTATCGTGGATAATTCAGGTGATGTACAGCGTCGAGGAGTCTTTCCTTCAAGACTTTCTTGTTCGAAAAGTCGACAGTACCACGATCATGGGAGGCTTGCGTTTGTAATAATGTAATCGCAGATTGCCAATCCCTGTCGTGGGCTATGACTGTCTTTGCAAGAGGGAACTGGTATTTCAGTGGTGAGCATCACATAGTTACTGATACAGTAATTAGGATGTAACAAACCAGAGTCGAAAGGTAATCGCTGAGTATATTTGATAAATCCCGAAAGTTAGGGACATCCACCTAGGCATGCCAGAAATGCTGTGAGTCAATATAGGTATATTGAAGACGCAAAATCGCCTACCAGGTCCGAGCGCCTAGTTGGCTGCTCCAAAGGTTGCGGCGTATTGTGAGATGGCTCAGTGAACAATATCAGGCGCTTTTCAGGGCTTGTTACGGTCAGTTTGAAGGGACTCTGTGATTCAAATATTTGTGTGGGTTTGATAATCACATTAGAGGTCGATACTCACAGGCCTGTAGACCGGTTCTGCAGGTTCTTGGAGTCTTCGAAGGTAGAGATTTCGCGGGGGGAAAGAGCCGCGTGAGCGCCTGTGGACCAATTTCCATAAGGCTTTGCTCAAGGTGACACTAAGTGTCCTGAAAAACAGACATTGATTGCGGGGTCGGTGATCCAGTTCTGCAGGCAGTACAGATTGCAGAGACTCGCGATCATCAGGCCCAGTTTTCGATTCGGCAACTCCGGTGCATAGCCAAGAATTCGATATCGACCCAGTTGGTTGATGGCTCGCAGTGAATCGTAACTGGAGATCTGACGGTGACGCTATATCGGTAAAGGTAGCCATACCCCATGATGTCGTCTTGTCACAACCTGCTACAACACGTAGGTCTCCATTTTTGGCCTCGCGTCCCCGGGGACCATTCACAAATTCATACCAACTCTTCGCATGGTTTGCAATGTAACGTCGAAAGAGCGATACATTGTTGAGCTCTTGCGAGAATGCGCCGTCGGGCAACGTTAAGACTGCACCTTCAGATGATGTAGGTTCAAAATCCAGGCTTAAAAGGTTTTAAAAGGGCATTCGTGTCGACATGAAGAAGGAACACACCCTGAATTAAACATGGTTCCGCTACCCTTGACACGAACAGAACTTCCGAGATATTGTCCACGCTGAAATTCCCGGAATTCACGAATGTCTCGTTTGTTCAGAGAAGGACTGATGGGCGAAAAACCCTGCGGTAGGTCGCCTGCATTGATTGGATCTTCCGCAGGTAGACATATATTGAACAGGAAGTCGAAACCTCCTTCGGGAGTGATGATTCCAACGTCGCCGATACATATGCCCCTCTCCCGATACGTATCCGGCAAACATAAATTGGGCTCAGGAATCCATACCGGATGACCGCGTCCCTTGAGGGATAGATGATTCTCGTATACGGAATTACCTCTTCGATTGGATGGCAGACTGGTTTTCGATCGGGGTTTCTCTATAATAGGCGTAACAAAGTCAGAGGGCGCTTTTATCTCTGAATTCTCTCCAATCTCGGAAGGGAGACCAGAGGCAGACAATGGCTATATGCAATAAGTACATTGTAATCAAAGCAAAATTGAGGTTTACCCAATTTGTATTATTCCCCCAAGGACTGCTCCAACGGCCAGGTTCTGCCTCCGCTATTAAGTGAAAGGAAAGTAAATGAACGGATACTGAGATCACAGACCATGCAGATGGTTGTTCACATGAATCTGTGGAGACCATTGATGTGTTGTAAATTGACTGTCGTAAATCCCAAAATTCGACGCTGCTTGAAACATAGAGCTGTAGGGACAGATGGGAATCAGCGAACTTTGCCTGGATATATTACGTCTGACTTACCTACTATTCGGGCCCTCAGAAGGCCCCCCGGGCCTACCCGTACGCTGAAGTGGAGGGTGCTGTTGGGCAAAAGCGGCGCGTTCTGCAAAAACGTGATGCTCCATATCAGATTGAATAGCAGAGGGATTCTGGATGGCTCCAAAATGCTCCCAATTTGCGAGAGTCGGGGCAGACCTAAATGAAACAGAAGGTACGTTTCCGTAATCTGTATGATTGCTGTTGGAAGGATCCCCGCTGAGATGTGTAGAACTTGACGGAGGAAAATTTGACTCTTCGTTCTTCCGTGGCTTTCGCTGTCGTCTTATATTTGTTTGATACGTGTATGGATCGTGTAGGGACTTAACATTCAGCAAAAAAGGTACTTCAGCAATGTATCAGTGTTCAAGCTTGCCTTTAACACTTGCTATTTTTCTCCGCTCAGGCTCATCTCGCGGCATTAGAAAGAGGGTAAATGCAGTAGAAGCTGCGCGGATCGCCCGACGTTACTGCAGAATCGGATGAGAAGAGGGAGGGATAGGAAATTCGCAGCGTGTAACGGTTCGTGCGACATGTGGCAATACTATACAATTTTGAGTTCGCACTGCATGTCAACTCCATCGTGTTGATTGAGCAGTTGAGCACATCAAACGCATAGCCTGTCATATGTCATATCTGGAGTCAATTTAAAGCTTTGATCAAGCTTTGACAGATGCTAGGTCCACTGTATTGAAGGCTTCTGGCTTGGGGGGACTGGTTTCATAGAGATTTGAGAATGAGGGATGGTCAAGAGACGGTACACTGGCAGAGCGTCACGGCAGCCCGGGCCAAGCTTCATGATGACAAATACTCGCATGGCAGGCCAATTCGGCAGTTTCCGTTGGCTAAAGTTGGGTTGCACCTCCGTTGACTCGGTGGTAGTAGACGACGAACTGTTACTGTCATCCACTTACTGTGGATTTACTGCATCTTAGACCAGACTGGCATCTTTAAAATCAATTCATCTCAGGCAATTGCACACGGTTCGCACGTAGTATGCAATTAATGGTCAGGTATGCTCACAGTGAAAATCACGGTTTAACTCAAGTTCAACTTGCAATAATTGCTATGCAGGTACCTGCAGATAATTGGCAGATACTGGTACAGTCACAGTGGTACGTTAGTCTCCGCATTTTAGAAGAAACCACACTAACCGCACGTTACTCATTTGGTGCGGGGACTTCCTTGAAGATGTATCCCTGTGCCTTCCACTCCTGCTCAATATTCAGCATGGAGTCGATTGCGTCAAGGTACGTCTAGATTTGCAAATCACCCATCAGTACCATTCGGATTATTAACAAACAATATAGACTTGCCTGCTCAAGCGTATGGAAATCCTCCTTCTTGATCCCAAGCACCTCCTCAATCCTGGCATAATCCAGGTCAAGGCTGCCAATCGGAAAATCGGGAATGGGTGTCTGTATCAATCTCTCCCTGAGCTCGGGTCTGGCTTTCTTTATCGTCTCCAGCAGATCTTTGTAGACAACAACATGCGGCGAGGCAACCAGTATCCTCTTTCTTCCCTGAGTGTTCGGACGAGCTCGAAATGCCTCGACGTGCACGCGCGCGGCATCGCGTATGTCCAAATAAGGTGGGGCACGGGGGTACTTGCCGTTCGGGGAGAGGAGGTTGCTGATATATATATTCGTGGAGAACGGTGTCCAGTCTCCTGGAGAAATGGGCTGGAAGAGACGCGCAAACGGACCATATAGGTACGGCGGGATTACTGAACTAAAATTGAATTTACTCTCACAGCGGACAACTGAATAAATACTCACTGGTTGTGACATCTACATGTGGGTGAGCCTCAGCCCACTCCCAAACCGCTAGCTCACTAAATTTCTTAGCAGCTGAATACGCCTGGATCGGACTATTCGAGGCTTCTTCCTTCGTAATTGGATTCCAATCTACGATTGTGAGGCTTCTGTTTCTATTCTTTTTGAATTCGACTTACGTTCAGCTCGGAAAGATGTTCCTTGGACAGTGGGATCGCCTGCTACCGCGGCAAGTGAACCAGTCACCACAACATGTTTTACACCAGCTTTCTCGGCCTGGCGCAAGAGGTTCAGTGATCCTTCGATGGCTACCTATACTCTGTTTCTGGGCTCAGTGTAAACTTGTGCAAGGGTGAGTTCTTACCTTGAGGACAGTTTCGGTGTCTCCCTGCCCAGGCATTGCCGTTGCCGTATGTATCACTGCATGTACTTCGTTCAACGCATCACCAAACTGGCCAACTACGAGATCGGTAATTTCCACAACTTCGACTGATGGGTATGCGCTATATAAAGTCTTCAGCACCTCGACCTTCTTTCCTCGTGCGGCACTGGGAACTCTGTTAGCTAACTCATGAATATCATAGAAGATATCGCACTTACGCTCGGACACGATATCCTTGGTCTAAAAGCTGGCTGACAATATGCGAGCCCAGAAAACCGGACGCGCCTGTTACCTGCATAACATGTTCGTCAACGTATTGGAAAGAGAGCACCCTGGTCGAGGCATGTCGCGAGACTTACGAACACGATTTTGGACATCAAGACTTCGAGGGGAGCGACGAGCGCAGGAATAGCGAGCTTCTCCCCTTCGTACGTCCCTCTATAAATGCATTTCACAGCACTTGTGTGAAATACAGCGCAAAAAAAAGACATCTGCCTTCCTTTTGCCAACAACTTATCAAGCAATCTATAATTACGCTCGAACATTGATTAAAACACTTTGTTGAGTAAGAAGTGAGTTCGTCATTGTTGGCATGGATTAGACATGATTTTCGGTGATTTGACTACTGACCGTCCCGAGGATGCATTCAGGTGGGGCGGCCCGGAGGCTCTAAGTGATGGACATTTCGGCGGCCCGCGATTACTTGGCTTGATCACATAAAGGCGCCCGCCAGGAGGTTGCTGCCATTCTCTTGATCCATCATCCCAGGAAAGCTCTCCGTCTCCCTGCATAGAGGGGTCTTTTCGATGGCATCCTAAGTGTCACCGTTTTCAGAGTCATCTGAAAGTTTACAGTACAGTATCTTCTTGTGGACTGCGCACGCACCTTGAGGGCTTTAAAGCGCCTTCCGTCATTTTTATCCCTAGACAGAGACAGGTATATATTCATTAATTATTATTCCTATGTCAAGTACCAGAATGGTGAATGAATAATGAAATGCGGCGAAGTGGTCTGAAGGTTGTCGCGCAGCGCCCCTTGGATTCGCGTAATCGCACGGTGCCAGGGTCCAGGGCGCCTCGTGACATTGAATTGGTTTGGCTCGACTGGTTTGGCTCAGATGTCCAACACGGACACCGCGCGGTGCAGAGTGCATATTCGATGCACATTTGTACACACCGACACTCGATTCCTTGGATCAGGCCGATAGACAAGACTATAATCCGAACATCCTGGAGTCGATCTCGTCACAACCTGCAGATATCCGCTCTGTGTCCCGAATTGGGGTCCGGGGCCGCCCCGAGGCGGGGATGTCTCACGATCACGAAACTGGCGAGTGACCGCCCGCTGCTGCAGTCTTGATTGCACTCCGAGTAGAGCGATGTGGGAGAAGTATGTATGCCGGGCGACCGCCATTGCGAATCGCGTACGGTCCCGAGTCAGAAGTCAGAACTCTTTCATGGTGTGAGTCAGTCCAACGACTGAATCGTTCTTTCATGAGGGTCGTCTTTGTCTTCATTGGCTGAGCGCTCTCCGTCCGACGGAGAGAAACTTCTGTGGGAAAATCCATGGCTTCTTTGTGAGATCGATCATCGATGGTACTGCTACAGCGGCATAAGTCGGCAAGGATCTAATCAGGACTTCGATACAGCGGCATAAGTCGGCAAGAATCTAATCCGTAGTTACCCACTTTCCGCGTTGAACTTTAAATATAAAAGGCAAGTCCGGAATTCGGAACTTTCGATTTCCCGGTGCCCGCCTT
>JAEKIV010000383.1:0-31871 GCA_016801325.1 Hypholoma fasciculare
TGTTCTATTATGTATAATCGGAGAAAATGTGCATAATAGTGCATAACTGCACACACTTTTTGTCTCATTCGTGCTCTATGCAAACTTCGTAGTGCATAATCTTTCATATTGGGGTTTCCTGATGTTGTTGTCGAGGTCCTACTTGAGTATTTGAATCATCAACATGGTGTGGAGTGTACTTCACTAATTTGCAAGTCGTTTTTAGACCTGCAACACACCCTTATGTAGTCTGATAACATTTCCTCGTCTTTTTCCTGTTAGAACATGTAAGCAAAGTGTGATGAGAGACCAAGTTTTAATAACAGCTTTTACTTTTATGTAGGTTGTCGGTCGCCTCAGCGCGACCGTTTCAAAAATAATTTATACACAAATGTCCGTTGGAGAAGTGCTCAAGACCACGGACTGCCATCCCTGTTCAACAGAACCAATATGCCCACCTCGACCATCCGCACCACCTCCCAGATATACCGCGAATCCGAATATTCAGCAATGCTGAACTCTGCTACGTCCGAGTACTGGTCCGAGCGGATCGTCGCCTGGCGCAAGCGGGCCACCTTTCGTGTGCCTGGTGCATCCGGCTCGTCCGGAGCGTACTGCGGTGCATCGCGCACGCGCGCGCGTACAATGAACGGCTCCATGAAGTCGATTGCCTGGACTGCTAGGATTCCGGAGTAGGAGAAGACCGCAAGGCTGGGGAGGTATGGCGCGGCTTCGTCGGGGTCGAGTTGCTCGAAGAAAGTTGAGCCGAGACCTGTATCGGCAGGACGAAAATTGCGGTTTCGGGTGACGTCCACGTGGTTGATGAGGTGCAGTGCTTCGAGAGATGGGATGCTCTGCAGTAACTCGATGAGGTCATACTCACGGGTGAGTGGGCAATTGAGCGTCAATGAGGCGAGCATGCATGCAGAGCGTTCGAGGAAAGGAAGGAGTTCCCGAGTGTAGGCGACCGGGCGCTGTAGTTCAACATTGAGATGTTTGAGGGCAGGGAGAGTTAACTGGTTGAAGAAAAAGGTATAGTTGATTACCAATTTAACCGTTAGCGAGGATAGACGCTCATGAAGCACAATGTTGGGTGGGTTGGGTAACATCATTACTTCCGTGCTGGTAAATTCTACTTCTCGTAGATGAGGAAATTTTTGGAACAAGTCAAGCAAGGAAAAGCGGGCGCATGACGAAAGTGCCAGATGCATAATCTTCCTGTTGGGTGGTAGAATAATGAAACTGATTTCTTCAAACGAAATATGCGAGAATTCTAGACTGCGTAAGAGAGGAGCAAGCGTAAAGTTCTGTGGTGGGGGTGATCGGCCTTCGCCGTGCTCTGCTGAACGAAGTGTCACACTACGTAAGTTTGGAAGGGAAAGGGGCTCTGATTGTGCTGTGAAAGGGCGAACTTCAGTCCAGACTTTCGGAAAGTGCAATTCAAAGCGTTCCCATCGTTCGGAGTGACTGATCAGTTCCTGCATAAGGGGAGCAGGAGGAGGTCCAGACCATAAAAATGCTCGAAGCTCAGATGAATCGTCGAATAAGATGTTCAATTTTCGGCCTTTCGTCCTCTCAAGCCACTGTTTCAAGAGTTCCAGTTGATCCGGGAAAGTGGGGGTCTCCGTGTACCTGCAACGTGTGCGAATGACAATCGTCGTCCAGAGTTCGGATGTTGACCATGCAATCTGGCGCCACGCCCTACACAATCTTCCAAGCCAAAGCGGATAGAACTGGCGCCTCCAGTTCCAGTTATCGGGAATAGGCCTGCAGGCGTCGCAAAAAATTTGGGCAATAACATCTGTTGGCAGATTGAGGAGATCGACACGCAGGGGTTCGATTTCTGTGTATTCTGTGTATTCGTTCATTTGCTGCATTTCGATCATGGATAGATCCCTTGCAAGCATTTCATCGCTGTCCATCGACGAGTGCGAGTATTGCTCCTCTACCATGCGAAGCTGCTCCTCGAGGGACATTTGCTCGGGAGTATCCATGTTTACCTGTGCAAAGGGGCGAAGCTTTCAGAAAAATGACATTCTGAGGACAGCAAAAGATTTAAAGCTGACCTTAATCGATGTAACACAAGTGATAGTTGAAAGAGAGTTAAAATTAGTGTGTGGTGTGCTGGCAGTCGAGCTTGAAGGGTGTGTTGCAGGTGTTGATGATCGATGAACACAGCATAAAACTTTGATGTCTATCATAACTTTTAACGATTCTCTGTGGAGGAGGAAGACATCGTTTGTTATCCCAATGTCAAAGTTGCGCGAGTAATATTATTATTCCTTGAAAAAAGCGGTCAGAATGGCTTCCTCGTGATTCCACGATTCATAAAAACCAAGGCGGTTCGATAACATATACTTGAAGCCAACCCGTCGCTGACTGAACTCGTTCTCCTTTCCTGTATCATATATCATCAGTGTATTCTGTCAACGCACCCTTTTTGGGTTCCACGTAAGTATTCCCTCTCGAAAAGGTTCTATCTCGCCATTCAGCGTTCACGTACGGTCTTCCGTATCGAAGGCCGCTGCTGAACCTCGTGCAGTGCGGAAGAGGAGGAGCCAAGGCCTTTCCTGTCCCAGTTTGCGAAGAAAGCTGACATATCTACAATTTCGGATGAGAGCAAGTCCGAGGTGTTGTGGTTTGAAACGGAACATTACGAGCATATTTTCTTCCCACGGCTCCTCGTCGACGACGACGATCACGACCTTGAGCCAGACGCCGTCCCCGATGTCGAACACCCAAACCCCCCGGGGTTTCGTCGTACGGAACCTCACATATCTCGTCCATGCCGTCGTTGCTGCCGTTGCACGGCTCGACAAGTCCCTATCCCCTGCTGTGACGATTCAGCGGCTGCGCACACACACATTCACCATCGGTGACAGCATTTGGATCTTCCACTTCGCCCTGGCCACCTTCTGGCTGACCCTTATGCAGGATCCAGGGTACCCACAGAAGCTTGCTATACCCATTCTATTCGGCATTGCGCTGTTGATTCCACTGACAAGCCAGTTCTTCCGACCTGCGACTCCGGTGCTCAGCTGGGTGCTGAGTTGGTATTCATCCCGGTTTATTCCACCCCATTGGCGCCCCACCATCTCCGTATCTCTCCTTCCTACTCTGGAGTCAGTGTTATATGGCGCCAACATCTCCGATATCCTTACCCGGTTCACCCACCCCATCCTCGACATCCTCGCGTGGCTGCCTTACGGCGTCGTGCACTTTACATGTCCAGCGGTCCTCGCCGTTTTCTTGTGGCTGTTTAGGACGAAACCCGTGCTTCACCTGTGGGCACGCACATTCGGATACATGAACCTCGCCGGCGTCATCATCCAGCTCGTGCTTCCATGCTCAGCTCCATGGTACGAACTCATATACGGACTAACGCCGGCCAACTACGGCATGAAGGGCTCTCCCGGTGGGCTAGCGCGCATCGACACCCTGTTTGGGTCGCATACATACACCACGGGTTTCACAAACTCCCCGCTGGTGTTTGGGGCTTTTCCCTCACTGCACGCTGGGAATGCGACGCTCGAGGCGCTCTTCCTATCCCACTTCTTCCCGCAGACGACACGCTACATCTGGGCGTACGCGAGCGTGCTCTACTGGGCAACGATGTACCTCACCCACCACTACCTCATCGACGTCGTTGGGGGGGCCTGCCTCGCTACCGCATTTTTCTACTTTTTCCTCCCAGATGAACTCCGCGGCGCCGCAGCTACTTCCCCGCCACCTAACCTCGGTGGCGCACCGGGCGCGAAGAACAAATACGATCTGTACGATCTCGAGGACCCGCGGGGCGGACCGATGCTCTCCGCGCGCGAGTTTGACGTAGCCAGTGAGCCGAGCTCGGACGAAGAAGAAGTCGACATCACATATCGTTCACCTGTACCCGGGACTACGTCTTTCCCCGACTCCGTGCGTGATGGTCCCCCGCCGCAGAAGAAGGGCCCGCTGCGGGGTGGCCATAGGGGCCGCGGCCACCAGCATACGGCGTCTATTGCAAGCTTGATTCGTGGAGATGAGCGTGGACCGGAAGATGGGTGGAGTCCGGTGGCTGGGTCGTTCACTATCCCGCCTGGTGCTGGGAATGGACGAGGGAGGACAGATTGACGTATTCTCAAGATGCTCGACAAGGTGGTGGAGGAAATGCAATTCTGAATTCCAAGCCGTCCTCCAGGAACGAAGTACGCATCGCCATATCGCCAGATATTGGCCTCATCACTTCGCCACGCTTGGATTTTGATCTGATATCTGGTTCGATTTCTCGGTGCATGTTGTTAATATACCATTCCATGGGTCCGTCTACATCCTGATTCCCCCATAGTATCTAGTTTTCTCTGCCATGGTTTACCTGGAACCTGCTTGGGACTCTTTTAGTAGTGCATATACATACTTACTTTCTGGCCTCTGCGGGCCCCCGCGCTATAATCTTATCCACCCACTATCAATCCTATTTTTAGATCTCGTTGTCGTCATCGCTACTCGCGTTCAATTTTATTTATTCTCCTCTTCTGCTCGCGTGCATGGTGGACACGATGAACGAGTTGTATTCAAATAATTGTATTTCCCCTCTACTTCAAATTTTTTATTTTCCAGATCCTAACTGTAGTTATGTGGCAGAGGCAAGGCAGGAGTAAAAATTCTCGAAAAAAGTGCTTTCTTCGTAGATCAGCTGCTGTAAAATTTACAGAGCGCGTAATCGGGCTCAAAATCAAACGTACGGTATGTGTTTTGCTATAACGTGCGACAAACATATGGCTGTGATTCAGAGACGATGATCGGGAGATAAGACCCCAGAAAATTTGGCGGGTAGACAGTCTGGTCTCATTTGGCAAGACTATGACGCCGTTGGGGCGCATAGGGCAAGGACTACTAATGTCTTGCTTTTGCAAGCATAGAGTAAAATTCTAACTGAAGGGAGTCTTAATTTTCTAGATGAGCAATATTAGAGCCTTTTAAAGGCTGTAGATAACGCCCATCAACGTTTTCTTAAGAAGCCAACGAAGGGGACGAAAATGAAAGGGCGTGCGGTCGGGAAGTCGAAAATTGATGTGCGCTTAGGGGTCCTGGGCTTCCCGCCGATACGGAAGTTTGTGCCGCGCAGTCGAAGGAGCCCCCGCGCACAAATGTGAAATTAGCCCCTCTTTTTCTCTCTACTCCCCCAAGTCCTATATCCTGGGCGATTAGCTTTCTTGTGGCCATGAGCGCCTATCCGATGAAGGGCGGGCACGAATACTACCCGGTCGACGCCCCGCTCAAGCGCAATGGCTGGGTACACAACACGCAATACGGCAAGTTTATTCCCGTCATCCCGAAGCGCTATATGCGCCTGGTTTTCGCCACGCTCTTGTCAATTGGGATATGGATATCCTTCCAAAGGTTATCAAGCGCCCAGGAGGCCCTAACCGCCGAAAATAACGCCCCGGAGTATCCGCAAGTTCAGTTGACGGCCTCCAATCCGATTTCCCCTTTACCTCCACTGTACGAGGCATATAGAGAATACGAAGACAGCGTTTCCGAGAAGAACCTGCGCAGCCATAATGGCACGCAGCGATATATCTATTTCGCCAACCAAGCTTACGGCTGTGGATGGGGGAACGTACTTCAAGAGATAGTCTTGAATACCTTACTCGCGGCGGAGGCGAATCTAGGGTGCGCAGTACATTTGGATTTAACGCATGTTGACCGACGCGTTGTCTAGGTATGCGTGGGGCGATTATACGTGGGGCAAAAAAAGCGACTACTCAGACTATAATGGAAAGAAGATTCCGTCGCGCATCCCGCTTTCAACGATGATTGCAGGTATCGTCGAGTTACCAGCCATAGCGCGCCATGAAGCTGATGAGACCTTCTAGGACACATACTTGGCCTTGTGCCGCCAAATGATGAAGGATCTCTTCCTCCTTCAATATCTAGCCGAGCATTCGATAAAATATGCCCGAAAGACGAACGCACTGTGATCCATAAGGATCTCGTTCAAGCCTATCTGCGCGAGCAAAACCCTCCGACTATTTTAGACAGTGACAACGGCGATAGAGTGCTGCAGGGATGGGCATCGTATCTCACACAACCTGAGCTTAAAAAATCTCGTTGCATAGAGGTCAAGGAAGATAGTTTCGTAGCATTTGACATCTGGTGCGTGGTGTCTATAATTCGAAAAATATCCCTAATCATCTTGGTCTTCTCCCCGTTATCATGTAGGCTCTTTGGTTCATCACGTTTACACAGTTTATGGGGAAAGCTATCGCAGTCACTCGTCCTGAAGCACTGGAAGTTTTCCCCTCTCATCCGCGGCATGTTCGAGAAAAACCTTGCCCTTTTTTCGTCTACATCTTCCAAGCGCGGGTTCTGGCAGTGGATATGGACGGTCCTGGGTATCAACCAGTCTCGAGGATGCCAATCCGACGACGCGTCCTGCGCGCTCGACCTCTCACTCCTCAATGACTCCCTACCCCTCCCCGTTCTCGTACTTCACCTTCGCCGCGGCGACTTCCATGAACACTGCGTCAACCTCGCCGAGTGGGGCTCGACGTTCACTGCGTTTAACTCGTTCCCGCAATTCCAGGTGCGCGACCGCTTCGACCCGCCAAGCATCGGGGACGTCAGTGATCTCGAAGTGGAACAGACGGGAGGCACACCGACCGTCGTGGAATCGATGGACGAGCGCAAGCGCGTGTATGCACAGCACTGCTTCCCCGACGTCCAGCAGATCGTTCAACGCGTGCGTGACACGGTTCACGACTACGTGCGCGTGACGGCCGCACGGGAGGAGGCGGAGCATAGCTCGAGCTGGTGGAGCGGGAATCCGCAGCTTGTTCTTCCGCAGCAGCGGTTAAACAGGATATATATTATGACGAATGGGGGCCCCGCGTGGCTTGCGGGTGTGAAGGCAGCGCTGCTGGCCGACCTGCCACAGGTGGGGCGCAAGGGGAACTGGGAATTCGACTGGAATTGGGAGGGGGTGTACACGAGTCGCGACTTGCGCCTCGGGTGGGAGGAGAAGCCTGTGGCGCAGGCGCTGGACTCGTACATCGCCCACCGGGCCGAGCTCTTCATCGGTAACGGGGTGCGTAACGACAGTCGTGTCATTTTAACGTCCGCGGCTCAGCTGACGTTCATTCTTTTGGGGCACCGTTGTAGTTCTCGAGCCTCACGTCCAATATCGTGATGCTTCGCATGAAAAACCCGGCCATCGATCCCGTCCAGACGCGCTTTTGGTGAATAAGCGCCCGGGACGTTGCTCGGCACTGCAACTTTTTACGTCACCTGTTACGGCATCAACATGTCATATACTGTGGGCGCAGGGTCGCCACAAACAACAGGGTCCAGCTGCCACCCGACACTCGTTCAGCATCGCCTCATTATACAACTACACGGACAATACATTGTACACTAATAACTACAATTAGTAAGTATATTAATATTTGAACACAAGCCGCAGGCGCGAATAAAATCAAAATCGAGCCTTTGGACATTCTTCTACACTTGCATCTGCATCTGCTTTACCCTCGTCTTCATCCTCATCATTGTACTTTTCTTTTTCAAAGAACCCTTCGAAATCCCAATACCCACTTACCTTCTCCCCCAAACTGGGGGCCTTTTTAATCGTTTCCTTCTGACCTTCATCTTTATCCCACCCCATCCTGCCTAGTGTCAGCACAGCCACACGTAGGAACAGGCCGCCATCCAGCAAGTCCGCCCCGGGGAGCTCTGATTTCGCAATGAAACTGTGATCTTCCGACTCTGGAATATCACCTCGAAGATGGAAGCCGGACATCTCTCGGTCGCCACCGTTCTTTGAATCTCGCCACGCGCGAGGCTGGAGATCTGCGTCGTTTTGCTCGTCTAGAATCTCTCTGTCGTCACCATTCTTTGAGTCGCGCCATGCGCGAGGATGAACGTCCACACCGTCGGCTGGGCCATCCAGTCCCATCCCCAGCCCCGCGCTCTCCGCCTCGTCGTGTGTTACACATGTGCCAGTGCGGTCCTCGAACGCATGTCGCGGCTTGCGCCACCCGAATGCAGCTGACCACCCCGCTAACGCGCGTACCGTTTTCGTCACATGCTCATCAGGATGCGAGCGCGCTACCTCGATGACGCGCATCCATAGATCGAGTTGCTTCATTGCCGTGACGGCCGGTGGTGCGAAGTTGCTCGCGGGTGGGTGCATAGCATGCACGAAGCCGACGATATCGATAGTGGGTTGACCGCGCGCTACGGCCCATACGAGTACGGTGAGGAAGAATGAGCGAAGGAGGCGCTCCTGCGCGGGTGCGGGCACGAGTGCGCAGAGCGCAGGCAGAAAGATCGACGAGGTGACGAGATGCATGAGGAAGAAATCGGCGGTGAAGCCGCCCGGTGTAGTGGTCGAGGATGCGTCTGTCCAACCAGCAACACCGTAAAGTACGCTGACTATCCATGCGAGCTCTTCGATGTGCGCGTCCGTATCGGGCCCTACAGCCCACCGGCGCACGAGAGCAGCGAGAGCCGCCCCGTGCGTCTCTGCCGCGTCGGCGAATGTCCCTTGTCTCGCTTGCGTCGCTGCTGAGGGCGCGAAACGGGCGTCACTTAGGACGCGGGAGAGGATACTGAAGCAATCGGTGGGGTGCTCTGGATCATGAACGCTGGGGCGGCTGCTAGTTTCGACATGAAAATTCGACGGCAATACTTTGTCAGCGAAGGCGGCTGTGGTACTGAGGACGTTCTGCACGGCTCCGGAGGCGTTCTGCACGAAATGGCGCAACTTTTCGCCTGTGGTTTCGAAGAGGTCGAGATTCCCTAGAAAGTTATCGGGAGGCTTTTGCACTGCAGTCATTGCGAGACCTAGGAAAAAAGTCAGCGCGTATTTGGTTTATTGATAAGATAATTCACCTTCAACGATCATTCCAGGTAAGCCAAATTCTGCTCCGTAACCAACATGAATTATGGGATGCAGCACGCCCGACAGAAATCTGGCCAACATCCAGGGTTGCTTCTCTGAAGTGCCGATGTTGGCTTCCGGCGAGAACAAGTATTGCTCAAGAGTACGTGGAATTCCATGCTGCTCCACGAACTCGGTGAAGAATTGGACGTATCCGGAGTAGTACCTGGACTTCCGTTGACATGCATAGGTAGGGAATAAATAGGTGGCAACATACCGGTCATCCCCGAGACGCTCAGCAAAGTTATCGAAAGTTATTGGCTGCGGAGACTTGATAGCTGGCTTTTCGTAACCGCAGTCCTTTTCGTAACCTGAACTAATATCAGCAGGGCCTGCTCCAAGAGCCCAGGCGGCCAATGCTCTATGTGCTGCATGACTTCAATACCAATTGAGTGTCAATGGATGTCCGTAATCATTCGAATAGAAGCGTACTTATGGAATCTCTGCTCGTTGAAGAAGACATGCCATCTGACGTGGTTATCCTTTAAGACTTCCTGCAGTGTCTGTGTTGACTCCGGAGATATTCCTGGAAAATGAGAAGGAGACAACGATGATTGCGGGAGCGAGGGCGCAGGAAAAAGATAGTCGAGAACGGCGGTAGACATCTGGCAGGAAGATGGTTAGGAAGGACTCGTGAAACATGGCCAAATGCAAACGGATGGTTCAATGACGTCTAGTGGCTAACAAGTGGCTCATGTTTGTCATAGCTCGGGTTAAAGGACGTGGCTAAAAATAGATCTGCAGTCGGACGGTTCGGAAGCGTTTTCAAGTTTGGCCTGTGTGTCTGCCCACACTATGTCGGGAAATGAACGTGTAAATCTTCGATCTAATGTACAATCAAACTCATCTCTTACGTCCATTTCAACTGTGTTGACCGCTCCCGAGTCTCTTCTCCAATTCTGCTTCACCGTGATGTCTGCTTCGCCTTGCAATGAACCCCCACCCCCCGAGTCTGGTGGACCCGCTATTGAGATCCAAAGCGAATCGCCTCTTTCAAGTTCAATTACCCAAAACCCGAAGGGTCCCTTAGAATCTGCGGAGGATGCGAGTAACCAACCAATCGTGTTCGAAGCGGCTCCCAAGAGCGCAGTCCACAACGTGCCTACACCATCTGTTCTCACAGCCGACATACTAGCAATCACAGATAAAGCGGTTTCGGACTACTACTCTGTTCGCACAGAGCACATCCATGCTTTGTCAAAATCAGTGGTAAGTAAAGCTACTTTCTCGTTGTATTTGTGCCCCAGCATCAACCCGAATGCATTTTCAGGCAAATCCTTCTGCTAGCTTGTTCTCCTCCTCTTCACCCAAGGAAATAACTCGTTATTTTGCCGCTGCAGTTGACGCAGAGAATGCTATCAGGCTGCGTGAATCTGCACTCCTGGTCGACATAGGTGATTGCATTGAACTTCTTACGTCGAAACTGAAACTATACGACCAAGACAGAGCGGTCAGCAAGCGCGCTTCTGATGAAATCAAGCTTATAAAGAAAGAATCCAAAGCGAGAAACCTCGACATTAACTTTTATGGCTTGGAATACTTTCGTAGAGCCAACCAATTGGACGAGTCATTCAGGGAAGAACACGGCGAAATCTATCATGATTTGGAACCTATCTTGGACATGAAAGAATTTTCTACTTCTCTGGCCCTTAAATTTTTAGAAGACCCTATGGCTCTCAGGGAACATCGCCTCGCTCACAAAAAATTATAGATTCGTGAGTTGCACAAATTTTGTGATTTAGACGCGATGGCAATTCTAAGTTTCAATGCAATTATTCGAACAGCTTTATTTGAGCGTTATCTCAAAGTTTGTTGGAAAGCACCGGTGGGAAGGAAATAATTAAAAATTCAGATCGCTCGACGGGAAACCTGATCTGTCCAAGAATAAGCCTGTAATACTGAGTAGTGACATGTCGAATTCATATAACCTAGTCTCCACAGATTGTATAAAGCTCAATAGTTGCAAAAGAGTCAATTACTTCTATTTCTCTTTCCATCTCCATCTCCATCTCCATCTCCGTCCCCGGCCCGCATCCGTACACGCCCAGTGCCCACGCTAAATTTGCAATCAGATTCACTCCCTCCCGTCCGTATGAACCATTTGAACACTGCTGATCCCCTCCAAAATTCTGGCTCATGGTGATGTCTACTTCGCCTTCCGGTGAATCCCCGTCCTCCGAATCTCAGATTGGCAGTGTTCGTATTAAAAGCGAATTGCCTTCTCCGAGTCCCCAGCCCCCCAAGTCTCCAGTTGTATCTGCGACCTCTGTTCATGTCGAACCATTAGGCCCCTTCGAAGCTGCTCCCCAGATTCTAACCCAAAGCGTACCCACACCGTCTGTCCTCACAAACGATATCCTGGCGATCGCGGATAAAGCAATTTCGAACTATTGCTCTGTTCGCGCAGAGCATGTACGGAATTTACCAAGTTCGAATTTAAAGGCAAGCGCAGTCTCATTCAGTATGTGAAATGAGCACTAATGCTGCTGCGATCCTAACCTCAATTGAAATTCCAGGAAGATGCTCTAGTACCTAGTTTATTCTCCTCTGCTTCGGCAGAGGAACTAGGCCATTATTTTTCCGCTGCCGTTGACGCAGAGAATGCCATACGGCTACGTGAATCTGCACTTCTGGCCGACATTGGCGATTGTATCGAAGTTCTCTCGACCAAGCTGAAATTTTACGATCGAGATCAAGCGATATACAAGCGCGCTGCCGAGGAATGTGAACTCATAAGGGGGGAGGCTGACAGTCGAGACCTCGATATCAATTTCTTTGGAGTGGAATACCATCGTAGGTACAATAGGTTGCACTCGGAAGACCACTCAGAATCATTCATGGAAGCAAACAACCTGAAGTTCCACAAAATACAGCCTATTTTGGACTCAAAGAAAATATCTACCTATCTAGCAGAGGATTTTTTAAGAGACCCCATGGCTTTGAGAGAGCATCGCCTCTTGGATAATTAGAAAAAATAGTTCTGTACGTACTATAATTTTATCAAGTTGTAAACACGACGTCATTGTTCACCTCAAACTTAGTACTTCTATCAATTGAATGCCTACGTGGTAAACCAATCTACTTCACTCGAAAATCTCAAGCAATCGTTTGCAAAGATGCTTCTACCGTACAGCAACGGGATGAAACGGAGCAAGAAACAATCCCAACATAATTGTGCATCGATATTCGAGAGGAATGAACAGTTGTAACCAAATTAAATGTAAACACAACTAAAGGGTAGTACTATAAATCGAGAATGCAATATCCAAGTCTGATTTGGAGTCCTGTGGATAGAGCCGATCGAAAATTCATATCTCTTGACATCAAGATTGGTGTGGTGCGTTGCTTACAGAGATACATGAGCGCCGAGCAGAATGAAGTTGGTTTGTTCGGGGAGTGTAGCAGAAAGTTTAAGCCAGAGATGGCGGCTCACCGCGCAACCTTGCCGAGCGGCGCGGCGCGCGGGGCACAGCCATCCTTACAGTGCAGATCCATTGCGGTTCAAAGTCATCCTCAGGCAAAGCCGAGTGCGCCGAGGGAGAGAGCCTGCGAACTTTAACGGGGCGCAAGGCGTCATCCGTTGGGTGTATCTTCGTCATCGAGGACGAAGTCGAAGCAGCAAGAGGTTTGACATCCTCACAGACACCGAGGGAGCGCTTTGAGGGCCTACGCTCCACTAATACGGCTGGGCTTGGAGGAGGGCTGCGGAAGAAGTGCATTCCGCGTGGAAATGCAGCGCTTCGGGGATGCCATAGCATTGGCCTCACGCGCAGGTGCGTTGTCTTGCCCACGAAGTACTTCACCGAGGGCATATCTTCCATAGAGTCAAGCTCGTCTGTACCGGACAGCGTATTATCGTGCTCTTCGGCCTTGACGACGGATAATAGAGATTTTAGCGAGGTACCGGAAGGGCAGTCCGCTAGGTGGTTTGCGATGTCCTGCTCCTGCTTGATAATGACGCGGTCTGTATGAATTCCATCTCTCTTGATAATACAGAGTGCATCGGAGGTGCCGCTTGAATGGCCCAGAGCGAGCCGAACCTTCCCCAAGAGCGACTGGGGACCTGTGCCACTCTCGAGGTTGGCCAGCTCGGCCTCTAGCGCGGCGCGCGCAGTTGTGTACGAAAGAAGGAGATGTTCAACGCGTGCTGCGTCAAATATATTGGAAGTCGAAGAAGACATTTCTACAATGGCAGAGTCGATACTGGCTGCGAAGCGGCTTTTCGACGATGAGGAAAAGATGTAGGAGGTATGGACTCACTGCAATTCATGAGCCTTTATATCGTTGTAAACAGCGCTTGGGACCATGGTCTTTGCTTTTCGAGACCGCATTTCGAGACCGCTGAGCTACTGCATTAGGTGCGTCGCGCATCGTCCACATGTTGGCCCGCTCGCAGTTGTAGCCGCAGCAATTAAAGCGCCATTCCGGGCCTTTGCTTGATCACATGATGGTATGCCTAACAAGCGCTCGACGAACTAAGTAATTTCTTCGAGAAAAAGAAATCAATAACGACGTCTCTTTGCTTTATCACATGTTCTCAGATTATGTAGAAGATGAAAAGCCGAGAACGCATCTCCGTAGGTGTAATTAGAGTGTAAGCATTAGTACAAGATTAGAGGTCTATTCGATTAAGTATCGCGCACAGTGCTCTGAACTCTCGCCACTCGTCACTCGTCCGTCTGCTGTATGTTTCTATCATTTCACATCTCAACTCGTTTCAATTTTCAAGGCGTGCCGAGCGTGCAGCTGTACGTGCGCTCCTTGAAGAGGATTTCTCTGTGGAAGGCGACTCGGTTTGCAGCTCCAATGCGGCCACCCGTGCGCGTGGTAAACGCTTGGCTCCGGCGATCTTGCGCACAGACTCGGACTTTGGGGAGGGGATCGTAGTCTGTGATGCATGTGATGCAGAAGTACCCGCGCGCGATTTCCTTGTGCGGCGCCTGGGGGTAGCAGATGGCAGTGTCACGTAGTCAAAATAATCTACCAGCACTCCTTTGCGAGGAGCATCTTGGCTGACAAGCTTGCGCTCCGAAATTCGAGAGGATGTCCGTGTGGGTGGTTCCACCTGGCGTTCTGGGATAGGTTCCGCTGCGAGCTTACGAAATTTCTTTGGGCGCATTGGTGAAGATACACTTTCAGAGATGGCGTGGACAACCCGGGCCGCATCTGAGTCTACTCCGTCGTAACTCTCTTCGCGTGCGTGTTTGATGATGCAGGCTGGGGGCGCACTGACCGCTATGAATTTGATCTCAGAGTTTTCTGAAGTGAGGGAAGTAGTCAATTGAGCGGCTGTGGATAACATGTCAGGGGGGAGTGCGAGCGCTTGTCGAATCGCGCTGATGAGGGTCTGGTCTTCCGACGCGCCGCTTGTCAGAGTGACGAGCTGTTCTTCAAGCGCCGTGCGTACTCGGTGGTACTCAAATATGAGCCCGTAGACGACTTCTTCCTTTGATAGACCCGGAAAGGGGAATAGCCCTGCTGGAACTGTGGTAATCAATGTGCCACTGGAGGTGGTGGCTATGCCGTCCGTTGGGGTCGACATAATGTTCATGGTTGAGGCGACATCGTCGATGATAGCAGCCACATTGGTGTCAATGGAGGCAATCGTCACTTCATCGCTGGGGGTATACGGCTGGTTAGGGGAAGTAGACATGGTGTTGAGGGCGGAGTTCGAGCTGTGACTCAGTAGGTGAAATTGGGCAGCAACTCTCGGATGCGCAATTGAAGGATGCAAGTCTGCGGCGCTACTTATCTGGAGTCTTCAGCTAAGTGCATGGGCTCTTATATGTATCTGGGTGTTGTCTGCTGTGGTAAAGTTGCGTCTCGGGCTGTGTTGGTGTGCGAAATAGCTCAACTCAGGCTCAACAGCGAGCGCTACGCTAGCCTCAATTCTATTTTTAGAAGGTGCTTTTCGCACGGCTTGGCGGTGCCACAGACTGGCAATTTCAATTGTGCTGTCGATTCTGTATAATTTTTGAGCTTTAAAAGCTCAAGATGAAATATAAGAATGAAATTAGGTTGGCGTTTCCTCTGATTCAAGTTATTAAACACAAGCCACGGTGGTATCATGGTTTTTCGCAAATACCCTTTGCATCGACCTGTCGATTCGCTGATTTTGTGCATTTAATCTTTCTTACGGTATTTAGAATAATACCTAATATTACATGTCCAGTTTTTTTCAGTATCCTTTGCCATATATTTTATTGTCCATTGAATCGTCTTTCAGCGTGGTGTCACGCCGAAATACATGCTTTCTTGCACCAAGCGTCGAAACTTACAGGTTGAAAGCGCGATTCAAAGGCACAAATTCCGAGGTATAAAATGCATCTCTCTAGTTGCGGGAGAATGATCCCCCCTACCTAAGCAAAAATATGTGTAGGACGATTAATACAAGGACTGGAAAATTGAAATTCTTACAACAGAGTTCGTAACTAAGAGGCTTTTAAGTCCCTGTTCGGACTTCGAGGCCGAGCAGAGGCAGCCTGACTCCTGCGCTAAAGCCTAATAGATTATAACTTAGAAGTTAGGACGCGTAAAAATTTATAGTCAAACCGTACGGATAAAAATGATTCGACCCAGGCTCGAACTGAGGACCTTCTGTGTGTTAGACAGATGCGATAACCAACTACGCCATCGAACCGCATGTCTGTTAAGAAAAGTATTCAAGCTCAAAATTCCCAGCGGTAAGTATGTAATATTCAATCGGACAAAGTATGCCCGGATGCTCCAAATCATCCAAAAAAATTGGACAACATCAGCGTATGTCAAGCTTAGGTACATGGCCTTGGGGTAAGATTTCTAATCATGTTTGCACAATTATGCCTTGGCCCCGAGATGTTGTGGATGAACATGGTACGCAGCCATTTGGCATATGATCGCAATACTAGCTCGGCGAGGATGAGAAACATCCTCAGGGGATGTCATTCGGTGTAGACTGCCCGAAATTAAATTGTGACCTCATCCGCGTCAGACTTCACAGGTACTAGGCACTGCTGCTTCTCCAGAACGTCGTTATAAGAAAAAGAAAGCACTGACACAGCACTTAAGCTTACATCGTTATCAGAGCAGTGTCAAAATACTAATATCCATTTTTGTCACGGGCGCTGATGCTGGCGTCCTCGGAGACGCTGAAATTCAGGCTCCGTGAAAGACTGGTAAGATATTTACTATCTGGAACAAAGGTCTTTGAGAGTTTAATACATGCTGATTTGCTCTATGTGACGCTCGTCCATGGCAGATTTTGTCTAAAAAGCCCCTGAATATACATTTGGCCTCCATGTATAAACCAAGTATAAACCATAAAAAGTGAGCGACAAAAATGAGGACGGGATGGGCCGTAGCTGTTATTGATCCCATGTCAACCGGCATCCGAATACTCGGATCCGTCTGCAAAGAGAGAAATGCAAGCAAGGAGATTTTCGGCGAGGAGGACCTGGAACGGCGATCGTTCAAGTACAGATATTAATTGTGGAAAGCAGTTACATAGACGTGTAATCAATTCGTAACGTGTGCTTTGTATCTCTTACAAATTCAGTGACAGCCGATACTCGCGTGCCACGGATTCACACGTCTGCTAAGTGCTTTGCACACCCTATTATACATCAAGCCGATATCCATGCACTCTTTACAGTTCTCAACAACGTCGAAGGCCCAGAGACTGAAATACTGACGGCTTTCGGTTCCCAGCTCGCGAGGATACTACAATGATATCAAGCAAACCTAAACCTCTGGGCCCGCGTTCCCAATCTGCGGCGCGCTCAACCCCAGCTGATCCATCATTCTCCTCGCCGAGGCACTCTGCTCCCCATCTTACTCTTCAGCCTGTGGCAATCGCCTCCCACTCTCAGATTGATCATTCCTCATCCAACAGGACATCGCGATTTGCATATTCCCCGCAGTCTCCTTCGGATCCGCCTCGTTTCAATGTCCCTGTTGTGACACTTGGCGCCCCTACCCCATATCGTACTCGTGCTCACCCTCGACCTCTAAATTTGTATGCTATCGAGGACAGTCCAACACCTTCCTCGACTGCATCTTCGCAACACGGGACACAGCCTAACTCGAACATTCATGAGAACGGGGCTACTATTCTCGCCGACAAGACATATTCACCAGACAACCAACCCAATTTTCGCCCTGCTATTCGCACCGAAAGTCAGGCTGCAGCTCAGAATCAACGTCTCGACCCTGTCAAGGAGGTTTTGGACAAGCTCTCCATCAGCGACAACGCAACGTCACTGTGGTCTGATTATGATGAACGGCGAGAAGCATCACCCGAAGATGATACAAATGACATAACAGTCGACTCTACTTCTATGGACAGAGATAGTACGGTCGCTCGTACTGAGGTCAGAAGCAAAGACTCACAATCTCGATCACCTGCGAAATCGCCTACTCATGCAAGAAAAGACTTCTGTGATGACAACTTTGATATCGTATCCCGGCTAGGTGAAGGTGCAGGAGGGGCGGTACACAAAGTAACGGACAAACGGGACGGGGTGACCTATGCCCGAAAGGTCATCACTACGCGCGATTCGACTTCAATTCGGCAGGTAGTCCGTGAGCTAACCATCGTCGCCGAAATGCGTCACAAAAATATCATCCAATCCTACGGCGCTTATATGAGTCCTAGCAGTAGCGAGGTCAAGATCGTCATGGAATATTGTGAAGGGGGAAGTTTAGAATCTATTGGAGCCAGGGTAAGAGAAATAGGCGGTGTGGTAGGAGAGAAGCCAGCAGTCCGCATCGCAGAGGGTGTAAGTACCGAATTTTTATTCAATCCGCAAACTTCATTCGTCGTCGTCGTGTGAGCTGACTTGATCCCAACTACAACAGATCCTTCAAGGCTTGGCATATCTTCACGCTAAAAGAACTATCCATCGCGATATCAAACCGTCGAATATTCTCCTGTCCCGGGAAGGCGTCGTCAAGCTCTGCGATTTTGGCGTCTCTAGAGAGTTCGTTACCTCCAACGTGGGGACATTTACTGGGACACTGTTGTACATGGCTGTAAGGAGCTTTCGCTACACCGCATTTGGGTCTATGTTAAGCCATTTATTTTTGCAGCCCGAAAGGATAGCCGGGGGCGAATACAATGTTCGCTCTGATGTGTGGTCCACGGGCATCTCTTTATTGGAACTCGTACAAAATAGATTTCCGTACCCGAGTGACTTGCCTCCCATGGAAATCGTGTTGATGATCAGGAACGGAGAGGTAGGGCCTCCTTTGCTTTCGCTAAAGAAAAATCTGAATTAATTCCTTCCTTAGTCTCCTAAGCTGGAGGATATACCCGACTCAAAAATAGAGTGGACGCCAGAAATGAAGGACTTCATTAAACAAGCGTACGTCAAGCTCGATTCACCTTTTGGGAAGGCGTCGCTCACCAGAAGTTATTTATTAATTAGCCTTACTCATGACGGAGTCCAGAGGCCGGCTCCGAAGGAATTGCTGAAACATCCTTGGATACAAACTGTGACGCAGCAGGATGTTCAGACTATGACTCGCTGGATAGGCCAAGTGTGGGGCTGGAAAACTCGCAAAAGCCGCAGCGATACATCTGACTCCACTCGTACCGGGAGACCCTCCAGCTCTGGGAGCCGCAAGTAAATGCAGTTGATATATAGTCGGATTTTTTTGCGCGTAGTCAAATCCTTTCTTTTTGGACCTGAATGGGACTCTTTAGACCTTAACGGGATTCTGTCGGTACTATGCACCAGGCGGTGCAAGCCGTCATGGACCCACATACTGTATTAACGCATTATTTACCGCTGTGTCTGCCTATCGTTTATCACCGTCATCTCAGCTCTACTTCCAATCTTCTGCTTCCTTGTATTGTCAATATACTCACAGCATGTTTTCTTTGCATAAAGTGGTTTGAAAAAAACAATTTGAGGGCGGAAAGAAACGACGATTATCGGTAAAGAAGGTTCGATGGCGTAGTTGGTTATCGCATCTGTCTAACACACAGAAGGTCCTCAGTTCGAGCCTGGGTCGAATCATTTTTCTAACTTGCCACGGCATTCCTTGTTCTTGAGAAAGAGTTTCGCTTCCTCCCTGGAGGTCCGAGGCTGGGACCGCTGGAAGGTTGGAGTTGATCATTTTAGAATCTAGCTTTTCGACTCTTGATACACTGAGACAGCAATAATTTTCCTTGTTGAAGATTCAACGATTCATCACGCCAGCCTCCAGTCCGAGTGACTATCTTGCAGTTCTTCGGGAGACTATATGTAGAAATATGACCTTAGTTCGAACTAAACTATCAGACTCTCAATCTCAACGGAAAACTTGAATCAAAATTCGGTCTGCTCTCTGGATTCTGATTACTCGCGGCGCTTCTTTGATTTCAGCTATTCGCTGGGCGGCGTAGAGCACGTCGTCGAAGTAGTTATTATGAGGATCAAACAATCTACTTCTATACGTTTTGATCCATACCACTGGCAAGCGCTCGTCCTAGAGGCGATCTTTGATGAGATTCAAGAGTGGTGATCGAGGACGACAGTGCTTTAGCGGGCACTGTGTTATACTCTTTAATTATAAAAGTCTGCTAGATCTTTAGTGCCAGTCAGCAGATCAGCAAGTCAAGAAGTCACCTCTGCCCGACTGCCCTAAAAACAGAACGAGACTGACTCATTGAGTACACTGGCAGTGCAGCGGATTTTGTGATGCACGTGAGGGATCGGGTCTTACGAGTCCGCCTCGAGGTCTCCTCGAGGAATGGATTGCACTTATGCGGACCGGGTCTACTGTGGTTAGGACTGAAACTATGATTAAAGTGCAATTATCCGTCAATCAAGCCAGTGCACGAACTTCCATCACACCTTGGCACTGATTTTAACCTACCTATGTGCACCCAAGAGCCTGAAACGCGAGAAAGCCGAAAAGACTACAAAACGTCCATACCATTAGATTGTGCCCGATTGAGTCATAATTTGCATTATCGTGATGTATTTTTCCATTAGAAATGACCAGTCTTGAGGCCCTAGGGTTTGTTTGAGAACACACGATGCGCGCGTGAGGGCGCGCTCGCCGCATCAGCGGTGATCGCGTGGAGATCAAAATCAAGCGCTTGTTCACTGGTGGTATGAAAAACGCTGGGAAAGTGTCAGTGGCCGCAGAATCTAGAGCGCCACGCAAAAGCTTTTTGTATCAGCTGCTACAGTGTCATGATGAAGGAAGCAATTGCTACATACTACCTCGGAGGTTCCCAAGTGCACTTTCCCGGCCTGTTCGGCAAACACTATTAAAAGCCTTCCTTCCTGCGCCCATCACTCAAATGTCACGCCGCGCAGGTACGTACTTAACGTCATGTATTTTGAAGAGAGATTCGATTTGAAGTCCTCGCGCCTTTCCTTCCAGTTCTCCAGCCAGGCCCGAGCCTTGAAATGCGCCCACAAGACCCACTGTACTCAGTGTACTTGAAATTCTAAATAGGGATTGATGGTCGGGCTTGCTTAGAATCTAGCCGGGTGCTTCAGACGTAAACACTGTGAAGCAATGCGATGCTCCATTTGACCGGTACTTATCATCAACCTATCACCGCGCCGCCTTTATTCGGGCTATTTTTGAGGATTCATTGTTTGTAGATGGTTGTTGGGAATAGCTGGGATCTCCTCCGGATACGGGATGGGGTTTGGACTGTGGCATGCGTGCGAAGGATCCCCCAATGCAGACTCCTTGAGTACACATGGTCAAGCTGACGGCTTCCAGGGGCTCCGACAAGAGATAAATATACGCGGTTCCTCTTCAGAACACCTACCCAGTCCCACCTTCCTATCGGCTGCGCTTCTGCGAAGGTCATTCGTTATCAACACTCTTTAAGGACATCCTCGACTCGAGTATGATTCGTCCTGTAGATGCGTAAGTACAGGTAATGACCGCTTGGAGGCTCTTATTAACGCTCATTTTGTCCCTCAGAGCTGGTCCATTGGTAATATTTATATTTCTTCCTACCATTCTGGGATTAATCGTTGTCGGTGCATTAGTTCGTTGGTATTCTGTTGAACTGGGGGCTGTATGGGATTCTAGTGGTGCAAGTTTGTGAGTATTGGATTGTTGATGGCTCATCGGAAGGCTTATCAGGCTTGCGCTTAGATATTTATTGGACGGCGTTCCCGTCAGATCAATGGCACACAAAGCTACTGGTGTACACTTTATTTGTTCTCGACTCTCTTCAATCGATTCTACTGGCAAGAGATGGCTTTTCGATATTCGCTGAGGGGTTCGGGGACATGACGAGGCTTAATGAAATCGGCTTGGTGTGGTTTACTGTACCTATATTGGCGGCACTAGGTCGGTTCGCTAATTACGGCGCTTATTCTGTTGTTAATGCTCTTCCGTCCACAGTTAGTCTCATCGTTGAATGTTTTTTCGCATACCGCATATGGGTTCTGTCTGGAAGGTCTCCTTGGATTCCCGCGGCCGTTGTTGTGGTATGGGCATGGTCTCGAATAATCTGACGGCACGGATCGTTAACAAATGTTGTGTTCATTAGACGTCATGGACGCAGGCAGTGGGTGCTATCATCGCGGGAGTACAGGCATTCGAAGTCAAAGAGTATACGCTATTACAAACACACGCACGTATTGCAATCACGGTGCGTTCTTCTATGCTTGTCTGTTGCTCATCTCAATATTCATTTCGAATTTTACAGGTGTGGCACGTTGGAAGCGCGACCGCCGACGTGCTAATTGCAGTATCAATGTGCTACTACGTGAGGTTTTTCCTTCAAATATGGGTAAAAATGCTAATATATCCGTTACAGCTGTGGAAACGGGACACTGGTTTCAAGAGGACACATACCGCTATCATAAGACTTATTCAGCTTACGATTGAAACGGGAACGGCTACAGGTAAATGACAATTGGCATGACGTGAAAGATTCAGATGGACTAAAAATATTCCAGCCAGCGTTGCTATCATCGATCTGGTTCTATTTTCCGCAGGATCAGGAAAGGCTTTCTATATCGCACCGGCCTTCGTTATTTCTAAACTCTATGCCAACACCGTCATTGTCATCTTCAACAACCGCGCACAAATTATGTCCCGAACAAACCAATCGACTGTTACCAACGTCACCGTAGACAATGCAAATAGACTGAAGGAACCAACTGCGAAAATTGGCAGCAGTGCCGGCGGGCCTGTCCATTTCGTTGCTACAACTCACAGCTCTGGAAACAACAGCTATCACGGAGGCATTGAAATACAAAAATCGGTTGCAGTGTGGCGAGACGGTGAAAGCGAAGATGTGGAGGTAAGTCACAAGTCTATCATCAGATGCATTGACGCTGATGCACAGCCCATTACTTATTATTGCAGCTCTCTTCAATGAGTAAGAGCAATATGGACAGCGTCTGATCTTAGCTTGATAAAATTGGATCTCGATAATAATGTATCAGAAAAGTAATCGATTTTGCTGTATATTTCAAACTTACAGACGATCTAGAAGGCGATCTGGAGATAACTAGAAGAGGGGTCTCGAATATCGCTGCATAGCGACATGTTATTCGAGCGAACGGCGGAGAGCGGCCCATTCTGGACCCACTTGCGTTGCCGTACGACCTTGCGCACCTCTCACACGATGTTGTATACCCCTCTGTGCCTCTGTGTACTGTACCCAGTATGTACTTAATATATAAAAATACTACCGGTTTCGTTGCTTAAAATTTCAAGCGCTCGCCTACAAGCTAGGTGTACCAATAGGTCCCAACTCTCACTCGACAACATTTGCCGCCAACATACTCCCTCACGCTCCTCTTCCGAATCTCCTTCCCTGAGCGTGAGAAGTTTAGCTATGTCGTTGTGTGTACCTAAGTTATGACAAGCGCTTAGAGATTTTGATTACATAGGGTCATCAAGTAACTGACAAACAGATAAGGACTGTCATCAGCATTGAATCGTAATCATTTCTCTCTGGGACCATTGAAGACAAAAACTCGTTGAAGTTTATACCTCTCGGCTAAGTTGGCGGTAGGGCTATCTGCTCCCCAGCACCGAACCAGGTTCTGGGAACAGATTATCGATTAATAGAGCACTACTTTCAGAATACTCGGCAAGATCATCAAGTGAACTTCAGAATTCAGAATAATTCGTGAGGGTCTGTATCAGGCTGATTTTTCCTGCTTACCAGTGGAGCCACTAAATCTTTTTTGGTACGGTAGTTTTTGGCGCCTTTGTGATCTGCGGGGGAGATGAAATGAGTATGGAAACCCTCAGCACGCATAGCTCCCGATGGATGTGGAAGCACACTCTAAGCACTTCAATTTATATCCGAAGAAAAGTCGAAGTACCTCGGCTATAAAAGGACCGGGTGGGCGCGAACGGGTCCAGATTCACTACCGATTCCGAAGGGAAATTATCAGCTTCGCCAGATTTTCTCCGGACTGTGAGTCTGTGGCCCACATAAGTCCTTAATTCATAGAGATCCAGAACTTTCTGCTTTACTTTGGTGTTCGATTCCCAACGAGCGGAGCGCAAGATATTGGCTCCCTGTTCTCAGCTTTCATATTGTAGGGAAAGAACACTAACTGTATGTAGTTCCATTTCGTGTTTCTGGTGGATGGCTCTTTAGTTTTTATTAGAACTTCCTGTTGGGCGAGTAAATGTCAACCAGGCATAATCTGATAACTTATTACGATGATCTCTACTCCGCCTTATTTTTACTTTCTTTAGAAGTAATATCGCATGGTGTTATCACTTGGTGTGGACAAACTTGACTTGTCAGCAGGGTGGGAGGGTCACTTAGACGGCGTTACACTACCTGTGTTCCCGTGAAGCCCGTGCCCGTGACTTTTAGCATACTATCCCTGTAGTACCCCAGATTTTCAGTTTTACTGATTATTCGGGAACGCAGCTGTAATTCTGAAAAAAATTCCGCCCTCCTTGCATCCATTTCTTGGCTGAATACATCAATATTTTTAGTCTTTGGATCGCAAAAAATAATCAGCCGCCATAAACCAATTTAGTATCGTTGCCTTTCATGTCAGTGTCTTCAAATAAGCAACAGAATGTCCATCAGGCTGCGCCTGAGTGTAAAGTTCAATCGAATAAAGCACAACCCTCACTCGATAGCGCGTACGAACTGTGGCGCTTTTGATATTGCACGTCCCGAGGGCGAGAAGGGATAAACCAAAGCCGGTGTCCGCGAGCTTTATTATTGTAACACAGGCATGGAAAACAGCCAACAGAATGTATAAGCCTTTAAAACCACCGAAAAGTGGGCCAAATCCAAGATACACACGGGTACACGCCGGGTTGCTACAGTAGACACGGTCGACATCTTGTGTGACGTTAAGTTCGGACTTGTGTGGCAAAAGATGAAGATGCAGATATCGCGAGGTAATTCCTGCGATTCTCGAAACTGGGGCGAATGGCAAGCGAATGGTCCACAAAAAGGAGGAGAGCCCAAGCAAGTCGCGCACAAGTTGCGCATCCACGGCAGCCTGTGCACTAAAACAACGACAATAAACTTCTCACTTCATAACTCGTACCAAATTCGTACTATACGTAGAACCTATACAGTCCACTCAAAACGTCTTGTGAGCCAACGCGCCGACGCGCTCTGCATACTGCCGAATTGAGTAGGCTTGAAATAGATCTTACAACTTATGATCGCGTTCATGTTGCTTTATATAGAGAGGCGTAGATTGATCAAAAAATTCGAATGTGACCTTGCTCGGAGAAAAGTCAACGAAACATACCATTGCCGCCCGTCGTATTGTGGGGTCTCAGGTACAAGGTACACGGCGAATTCGGGATGCATGTAAGTAGAGTGGGCGTAGAACAGAAGAAATAACCACAGAGTCGCGTGGCCATGAAATTTTCTTTCCCGCGCTGTACCTTCTGCAATGATACAGTTCGAATCAGAATGATCATCATTGACGACAGAAAATTTTAGTGAGATGTTCATGATCACGGCGATTTTTTTTTTGACAGATTCCTTGGGTAAATTTATAGAGAAGCTATAGAAGAGGTATCAATGCAGCCATATCTTCTATATGGCATCTTTAGAAGTAGTATGTGTTACGGCGGTGGCTGCTGATGAAGTTAAAAATCTCACGGCTGAGTAGGCTCAGCCGGGAGATCAGCGCTCAGTTGCGTCCAGCGCACCCTCAGCGGCGTTTAGAGCGCGGAAGCGCTGAAGGCGCTCCCTGCCGCTAGCCGGGCCGTTGTATTATCCGAAGCACACATCCATGTGAGGTGAAGAAAAGAACTTATTTATCACATACTTGGATTATGGTTTGCAGTATTTCAACAGTATTTCACTTAGCCAGTCTTAATCTTACAAAACTCTGGTTTACAATGAATAGCAATCAGTTTGTAGACCGTGTTGGTTGCTCTGAAAAACTTAAAGCGCGAAGTCCAATACAGGATGTCAGATACAAGCATGGTGCGGCTACAGAAACATGGCCCACAAGTGTATCAAATCAGAAAACATGGAAGGAAAGCAAAGAATGTATGTAAGACTTATAATAGTAGCAGATCTACAAAGCAAAGGGATATAAGCTATAAGGTACATTTCAAAGCAAAGCATCAGCACCGCGCGGGGAATGTCAAGTATCACATGTCCACCATCAAGAGGTAACGTATCCGTATCTGCGAGGGATCATACACGATATACTGGATATCACGAAATTTGTTAACACAACGCGGGGAAGACACGGACGACATTGGTATGTACCTCGTTATATTGGAGGTATCCCCCGAAAGAAACGCCATCTTTCCCCGGACCCGCAGGCATATCGCAGCCGATGAGTTCGGGATGATTCAACGCTCTACCCGCATCTTTCCAGTCCACCGGCTGGGTGCGACCGAGACCTTTGGTCGCTCTTATGAATACCTCTGTCAGTGACTATTTATGAAGGTGATCGTGATGATGTCGACATACAGTTTTTGGTTTCTGGCACATTCAACATCTGCGTTGTAGTTCTATCCGACGGCATAGGGGGTGGCCTTCTCAGGTGCGAGATGTGAGCGGGACAGAAGGGGACTCACCGCTGAAATAAGCTCGTGAAAGGGCTTCGCGGCCACTTCGCAGAGAAGTAGAAGCCCTGTGCCGTTACTCAAACTATACATTTATTAGAACGTGATTCGGAGACTTCCGTAGAGTTTCTTACTGGGAATAACAGTAATTTGCAGACTATAGTCGGTATTCAGTAGATGAAAGTGCGATAATTCATTCAATTGAATAGCTCACCTTGCTCATCATGTCTGCGAAATAGACACCCTTTCCGAACATGTACCCCGACACGGGAGCTAAGGGACGGCGGCAGCTACTCAACACACAAAGCAGTCTACACAACACATGGCTACGAACCTTCCGGGGGGGCTATGCGCAGACCTTGTTTGAGGATACCTGTTAAACGCGCCCTCAATCTCCCCATCACACATTTGGGGTCCATCGTGCTCACCAGCGAAATTCGTCGTGCGGGATCCATGCCAAAGAAGAAGGCGGTCGCCATCTGGAAGATTAGAGTGGTTCTTCGCGTTCCAGGCGCGTGTTTCTCCAGCTCTAATAACGGCACGACAGTATAAATAGCCAGCATCTGTTGAGCGCGCACGCGGGCGCACCTTTCCACCCTAAACGCGTTCCGGACTCCTACTGTGTAGTGGTGAGTTGCACCGTGCGTGTCCCGGGCGTACGCGACCAAGCTGTTATATTCCGCAGAGTTTTGGGGCACGGGCTCCATGCTCGTGAGGCCAAGGGAGCGGAAGTGCGAATCGATAGGGTTCATGGGATTACCATCTTGATCTGTCAACGCGCTGGATGAAATCAGCTTGGACGTGATTTCCTAATTGACAGAAGTGAACACATGAGTACGAAGCTCGAGCGCAAGGTCGCGGGTCCAGACTCACCATGTCCCCCAGTGCGTCTACCAGATCCAATTCCTAGGATACCGATAAAAATGCAAGATCAAATCCTGTGCGCGCTCCAAGGAGGAAGCTCTTACTTTTTTGAGGGTTTCTGCATTGTTTATTACCACTGGCCTCTGCCTTCCAAAGTCATGTGGGATAATGCTGCGGTAACCGTCGTTAATGCCGCATTGCGTCGATGCTAATAACGCGGACATACGAGTAGTAGTTGCTGCTGAGATGTTCACATGCCGCACGGGCTCCCCCGTATTCCTTTGCTGTTTCACCGTTGGGGTTTTGGATGACCTCCGACAGTAGCTAACGACCAAAGAAATTGTATGAAGAAATAAATGAAGTCCGTAGGGAGTTGGCTAACCTTGAGAGCAGCAAACCCGTTCAAAACCGTTGATTTAGCGAGTTTTCCTGATAATAGTCAACATCTGTTATTTTCCAAGGAATTGAATATAAGGCACCAAGCGGGAGCTTCCTGGCATCGTAGTTCATGGATGATAGATGCGCATCGATAATACTAGTGGAGTACGGGTCAACACAATATTGTGGGATTTCAAGCGTCTTCTGCTCACCTTGTGGAGAACAATAAACGACAAAGTTCCTAATTCACTGTCGTTCAAAAATATTCAGAATGTATGTAGCAAAGAACATACTTGGATTTCAGGTTCCAAAGTAGAATCCGGGATAACAGCTCCTGCTTTCTTCTCGTCGTCCCCGGTTTCTTTCTTTTCGTCCTCCGCAGCATCTCCGTAATCACGTTCTTATGAAATTCAGTATGGCGAAACAAGAAGCACAAACGCAACCGTACCGAGCCACATGTATTTTCCTGGTGAGCTCCACAGTTAAATTCCAGACAAAATAAAGAATGATAAGGGCCCACCTTTCTTCGCGGTCATGCCCTGTCGGTCTTCCCAGTTCACACCTGCTTTGGCCTTGAATTGTTTCTTGAACTCCACGACTGCCTGGGAGGCTGGCCATGGGCCCTGAAGTTGCGATTCATATCAGCAGCTGAAATTGGTGTTTCAACAACCCCGTGTGCATATTGCAAATTCACCTTCAGCTGCGTTTGACCGTTTTCACCCACTCGACCCCAGCGAGTGAAAAGCGAGCAAGATGTGTCGCTACCAATTGGATGCAGGAGTTGAAGCACGTAGAACCTGAAGGAGGCATTAGCCAACAAATTTAGAGAGGTATAAAGATATTTTTTTACTTGTTCTTATTCTGACTGCCGCTCAGGTCAGTCTGGTTGAGCATCGCATCCCATACGCCATGCATATCGGTATAAACCTTATGGGTAGCTACAAATACCAGTCAAACCCTGGCATGTTTTTTCGAATATTTGCGTAAACCCACCGACATGGCCAGAGACAGGATCCACTGGTGCTGCACCTCTTTTGATGACCGTGACCTGCCGACGAATAAAAATGAGAGAGCAATTTGCAAATTATGAAAATTAGCGTACCATCTTCTTTGGCTCGTCCACTTCTTCATCAGCATCAGCAGCTGGAACGTCGGCACTAGTTGTGGCATCAGCGATGTCCTCGGCAGCATCTGCTTGTTTCGTCTTCTTCGTCCTCTTGCTGGGTGGCGGCTTAGAGACCGCGGTATCAGGTTGATTGACAGTGTCAGAGCGTGCCCTTTTGGCCTTCCCTTTGCCAGTAGTGGCCGCAGCTGCAGGGGGCGCGGGTGCAGTGTTTGATGCGGCAATTTGTTGCGCGCTTGCCGCAGCTTGCAGCCTTGAGCTCGAACGAGATGGCGCCGGCGCAGCATCGTCGGTGGTAGCTTTCTTGCGAGGAGGCATTGTAGTTGGTGGTTGGGAACAAGACGCGTCTGTGGGTCACTTGTGGGCGATGCTTGCTGATGGTGGCTTTTTTTATATACCGCGACGCGAAAATGTGCCACGTGCCAGGGCGGGCCCGAGCTATTTCCAAATTAGGCAAAGCGTCGGGCCCCGACGCCCGACGCCCAACTCATAACAATCACAATGGCGCCTCGTGTACTGTCGGGTGAGTCACAAAACCCGCCATGCTTCAAGGAGTCATCTGCTTGCTACAATCATGCCCTCAGTATTGTTATTGCCTAATCATCATTGATCTTGAGGCGCGCTCTGCGCTAGCGCGCCCCTGTCCGCCTCGCACGTGAAGTTGAAGGTTTCGGCCGGCTTGGACTGATCAAATAGCACCAAACGAACTAAAAAAACGCTCACTCTTATTCTCAACCATCTCCACACTTTTCCTTTCCTCTGGCAAGAAAGTACCCATTACTCTGGCGACAACCAATCAGCTACCAGTAATTTGCAACACATGTACTCCACACATTGTGCGCCTAGGTAATTGGCATGAACCCTCTGCGCGAGCCTGTGAGAGCTCTGCCTTTCTCGGCGAGCTGGCAACTCTCTGTCAGCCTCGAGCGGAGCGTCGTGTCAATTTTCTACCCCGCATTTTCTTGTTACAATTCGGCTCCGGCTCTTCTTCATCGACGGGACTTGATGAACACTCCGTTAGGCCTCGAATTGTGCCCCCGAGCAACCCCTGAGTCGGAGACCCGGATGTTTCTCTCGCGAGCTCGTATACTGGCAATTTTGACGGCTGTTTATTCATTTCCTAACTCAGGCCGAAAACCGCTCTTCCTAACGCCAACATCGTGTTCAAAATCCCTGCTCTTTCTCCTGTCATATCACCATGTCGTGTCATGCCAGCCCGTACCTTGTTATTCAGGCTAATCGGAAAGCAACGCAATGCATTTACTCCCTCTTCAACCGCCTTTGCATCTCTTTTCCCTCTCATAACTGCCTCTCACGTGCTCTGAATCCCTGCGGCCTCTCCAAATGCCAGTGGTGGTGTAAAAAGTCAGGCTCCATGATGCAAATTGATGTGACCTCGACAATGATTTGCGGGGGCACGTAGCTTCGCCAATCTAGCCACTTTTGCCACCTGGTTGAATTTTATGAAGCTAGATCTGATCTAGTCCGTCATAAATTCGTACTGGGCCATAAATAGGCATCGATACTCCATTGACGCTACCTCTGAAAAGTACTTCTATTCTAAAATTAGGCTCCGTCTAGTATCTGTTCTACCGTCGTTTGATAATCCCCTTTCGGCGTCGATGCCAGCGGTTCCGGAGAAGGATAGGTAAAATCCAATCAACGGTGCCGATGCATACGCGTACGCGACGTACGCAGTCTTTGAATATCCACAACAACATACCCTACCCTCTGCGCCGACTAATCACAGTGTACCATCATCCTCATGTCGCCCCCACCCGTCACCTGATACCACACCGACTGCCACTTCAAGTCTGCTATCATTCTTGCTGTTCTACCTGGGCACTGACCTGGACTGACTTCAATGATATATTTTGTCCACCCGAGGACGATGGGAGCGGCCGACGCACATCAGGGTACTCGGAGTGCGGGAAAATGATCCGTTGACCAAGTCCTCAGCGCTTCAGCGTTAATACACTGGCGATTCTCCCTCAGATGTAAATTTAGCCATCAGGAACTCAACTGTTCTGGGGCGCCTGTTGTAGGACCGATGTCTGGAGGCGTCAAAGACTGACAAAAATGCTGGCCAACTTGGGTCTTGATCACTCTGTACAGGAACATTGTGTTTCCAACTTCACCCTCCACGTCGGTGTCACTCAGATGCACTGTCCATTTTTTTCTAGGCGGTAAACTGGAAACGCCAAATACCTATATTACACCCGGGTCTTCTCGCCAAATGGCTATGTGGACCATCCGGATATAGCCAACTATCCCAACATGCTTGCAGATGCCCCGGACGCCCCTGGCTGCCGTAACGCCGCCCGGATAGCCAGCATCCCGCCATGTGGTATGGGGGTATCAGCGCTCAGCTTTAAGCTTGCGCTTAGAGAAGGTAAAACCCTGTAAAACGTTGCGTCCATGCGTCTTTGTCGGACCCGCGATTTCTGCCGTTGAGCTACGCAATAATTTGGCAGTGAAATGAGGTCTGAAACGCATCGACGGTATATTTGTTGCAAATGTATTATACAGTGTCAAAAACGTAGTTTTCTGCGTCAGAAAACCCTGAAGAAAAGTAACCATAGGAGAACGTCAACGGGCTTGAAAGATATTCACTGGGCTCCGGCTGGGTCTGGGTGGGTTAGCTAGACCCTGTAACGTCGAAAATTGCAAGAATGTAAGGCGTGATTTTAACAAGCACATTGATAGACATACGTTATCTTGCGCCGAAGTTCTGTGCATCTCTAGTATGTACGTGCCACTGACACCCAGCTCCGAAGAATTATCGCAGACGATTGTGCAAGCACCACCACTACATACCGCAAGAGCTGATAAGAGAGCGAAAACACGCGGAGTGCAGTGGGAATCTCTCTTTCTTTCGTGCTGTGATGTACCCCGAATGACGAATCCGAGTGAATAAATGCATGGTTGCATTTGATGCGGATGAACTGACCACAGCTGCGTGTTGTTCTCGACCGTCTTGGAGGGGCTTATCATATAATTTATTGTCCCTACAGGGTCTTCTGTCAGGCATAGATTGCCATTCACGTTGTCTCGATGAACGCATCCCGGACGCAAGTCTTGCACTGCGAGTACAGCCGTGTGATTAGATAGCTGGTTCGCACGGTACCGGGTAGATCGCTGTTTTGATTGGTTGCTTTGTGTTTTATAACATTCGCGGGTAGGTTCGTTGTATGTACAGTAGGGCACATATGGCTTCAGGCGGGCACTCTTGAATATTAGAATGGACCAAAATATCCGCTCCCCGGCTCCGGCCAATGTCAATATGCGCAGATTTTTCCCTTGATCTCGGTCTGTGCACTCTGATCGACTCTAGACTTGCGAAGGTGGGGCGGCCTTCCTTCATTAAATCTAGGCATTCACCATGCTGTAAGACTTTGAAAGTCTATTACATTCTGCATTAGGTGCAATGTCCATGTGTAGATATGATTATTCCATACTACCTCACATCGCATCGCCATCTTCGATTAACCTGGGTCCCTTGAGCGTTAATGCTGACTGCCCAATCAGATCCACTACGGCCACGCTTACACTGGGTGCACAACCAAATAAACAACATTCATTTATTTGAATTTTATGTGGTAATTTATTTGGCTCAAACTTCAAATAAAT
>JAEKIV010000383.1:31893-76779 GCA_016801325.1 Hypholoma fasciculare
TTTATTCGAACTTAATTTCAAATATATCATCACATAAAGGTCAAATAAAAATATTCCCTTTATCTGGTTTTGCACGCGGTGATATGTCTGTTTTTTGACTCACATGATTGCGTTTACTGTACAGGTATTTTGCGTGTAATCAGAGTCACATTAGCATCAACCCGATGCCAAGCTTGGCAATCGGTATGCAATATGTATACAACATCGCTGCTGGATTTGGACCTGGTATGCGTATTAGTTTCCGAACTTTTGCCCCGCGAGCTCGTGTAGATTCTGCGTGAGACGATTTTGATCGAATTGATGGCACTCTCTATGTTTTCGGACAACGGCGCCAGGACGGCGCCGAGCTCATTCGCTCAAATAATAGTTGTGGGTGCCTTTGAGAGACGCCCGACCCGTGCGAAGATACGTGCAATCGGCTGGTATAAAGCCGCGGGCTTCCGGTGTGTATGCGGCTCGCAATTCTTGTGGGTCGACTAAGGGTCGACTTAGATTGGATTTAAGTGAGAGACTCATGTTCGTGTTCGGCTCTGTACTGTCCCAGTTTTGGTACCCGATTAGATTGTTGGATAGGCAACCTGAAAATTCTCAAGGACTGTCTCAGCCAAAAATTTAAAGGTATGAGCTGGGTATGAGCATCTATGAAAACCTTGAGCAGGAAAAAAATCCGGAAAACGGCGGGCTCTGTTACGGTAACTAGTACTTGTAAATCTAGAATTTCTTTTACGTTTGTGCACTCCAGGATTCCGTACTGACTTGAGCATTGGAGAAATAAGCTTAAGCTATAAGGGTTGCTGACAACAATCAAATATCTCAGGGCTTCTGACTGCTGGTAACAGAAACTGATAAACTACAAAAATAAAAGCGACAGGCCGTGAGATTGAAGCACACGACTAGGAGACGACGCACGCGCGCGAACGTTCTTTTCGTCTGCAAACCTTAATCGCATACGCACCTTCATGTTACTTATTTATCCTTGAATCTCAGGTCGGCGGTCGGCAAGGGCTTCTCTTTGACTTCTCCTTGACTTGACCTTTGTTCAAGAGTCGGCCATGTCAGAAGAGAGTATAAATCTTGCACAAATGTAAGCACTTCTTTGTCAGTGATCAAAGCGGACTTTGACTTTGAACGCATTTGACACCTCGCAGAGCGGGCCCAATTGTACGTGCTAGATATATGGCTGTGGGATAGCTAATGACCTGTCTTGAGTGAATAGTATCTGGGAATCCTTTTGAACTGGACTCTGTATGGAGTGCTGGTAGTCCAAGTTTGTAAGTGACACCGCACATTCGTGATCAGAAGACACCCAATGATCTTGTTAATAATCTTCAGACATCTACTACGCTGCCTTTCAGAATGACCAAACGACAGTCAAAGTTTTGGTCTACGGTTTATTTCTTCTGGATTCGTTGCAGTCGATCTTGCTCGCACGAGATGGATTTGTCACATTTGCCTCGGGATTTGGGAATGTCGATGGCCTGAATCAAGCACACTTTGAGTGGTTCAGTGTTCCATTTACGACAGCTATAGGTTTGTATTTCTGCCTTATTTTATTTCACATTAATGCTGAGTGTGGCCGTTAGTGAGCTGCATTGTGCAGTGTTTTTTTGCAACCCGTATCTATATCCTTTCCGAGAAATCTCTCTGGATACCTGGCGCAGTGGTTGCGGTATGCCGGTGTTCAATTTTCATACGTCCCACCTTTTTGACATTAAATCTTTTAAATAGGCTTCTCTAGTACAAGGAATTGCAGCTATCTTGTCGGGCGTCAAGGACCTGAAGCTGCATCTTTACTCTTTGCTTCAAAAGCAAGCAGTTGTCGAAATCACAGTGAGTATGTCCATGTAGCTTTAGAGCTATTATTTCTCATCAGGTATCTAGGTATGGCACATTGGCACTGCAGTTTGTGACATCCTCATCGCCGGGTCGATGAGTTACTATGTAAGCACTGATTTAAAATCAATCCTTTATCTGCTTCTTATATAATTCATGACATAGCTTTACAAGAGGGATACCGGAGTCAAGAGGACTCATGAAGTAGTCATTAGGCTCATACGTCTAACAATTGAGACAGGAACAGCGACGGGTAGGGCATTTACAATCTGTAAAATTAATAGGAAATTAACCATCTTTTAAGCGACTATTGCTACTTTGGACCTTATACTATTCCTTGGCGCTCCAGGGAAGATATATTTTATTACCCCTTCATTCATTGCCGCAAAGCTATACGTCAATACGGTGGTTGTGATATTCAACAACCGCGCTCAATTTGTTCCCAACCGAATATCAACGGCGAATCCATCCACACAGAGCCAGAACGACAGAGCCCGGACTATGAACAAGTTGCCCGAGCGTATCCAACTGACAACGCGATCAAAACATGACTCGGCGAGCTACCCCCCTGGCGTGGAGATACAGAAGTCTATTTCGGTCTGGAATGACGATGACATGCATGTCAAAAGGGTGGAGGTGGATGAGTCTCTAGCAGTGTAATTTTTATGCAAAGGTGATCCAGCAGTTGCGTGCCTTTTCAAAACAAGGATAGGCACACTCATTACTGTAGTAGCATGCATGCGAGAGGGAGCGCTCGTCGCTGCCCTTGCCTGAAACTAAGTACAGTATACGTGTCAGTTGCGGGCCTGCGGCGCATTCGCTCGGCGCCATGCCCCTCCGGCGGTGGATAGCGGCGAAAGACCCACGGATTGGCAGGGACATCTTCCCCCACGTCAGGACATTGCCGATTATGTACTACAAAAAATGAATATGTTCGCTCTAAACCGAACGTAGACGTGAAATTCAACAAAGGGATCACGTGAAAAGCATATCGTCCGTATGCCAAGTTGATGGAATACCCACATGTGGCTCATCTCCGCCCATCAATCTCACCGAGGTAAGCCGCTTAAGCAGCGACAGAGATGCAGGGCGATGCGCCCACTCAACAGGCAGATCGGATCGGAAACTCTCCGGGCTCTTTGGAGATTGATTCCCAGTTCGAATGTATTCACACATGCTCAGCCATGTTTAGCGGTATCTGGGCTTTACGTTCCATTGATTCAAGCATCAGACGTCAGGTAGATATTCCCATTCATGCAACGGTGATTTGCCTGCGAAGATTGACTGCGTTGCCTGAACAGAACCCTTAATCAAAAGGATACTTTATATGAAGAGCGAGATGAAGCTTGATCTCCATCCCAGCTCTCGATCCCCATCATGTCTGACGAGAAAAAGACACTGAAGAATGACGAGCTTCTCGAAGCTGGTCACAGCACAGCTGTCTCTGTCGTCAACTCCGAGGTCAGCTATGGGGAGATCGATCCTGTCGCCGAACGCAGGCTGCTCAGGAAGCTGGACTTGACCTTGTTGCCCCTTTTCACTCTGATATGTGAGTCGTCCAGTCTATGTACATGGCTAATGGTTTACTGACTTTCTTTCCATCCACCATCAGACGCGCTCAACTTCATTGATAGGTATGTAGTATAGCCTTTTAATCTTTATTGACATCGTGCTAATATCTCATCTAGAACTGCTGTTGGTGAATAACTTTCTTTTACATGCCGCTTGGTATATTTTCTAACCAATACACGCTCATAAGGGAATGCAAAGATTGCTGGTACGCAAGTCAGCCATTCGTGTCGACTGTTTTCTGACGTATATCCTAGGACTTGAGAAGAACCTCGGAATGAAGGGAAATGACTTCAACATCGCCCTCACAATCTTCTACCTCGCTGTCCGTTCTTTTGTTTTCTTTAGCATATTGACCTTTCTGATACCTTACTACAGTACTTCGCGTCCGACATCCCTTCAAATCTTATCATGAAGCGAGTGGGCTCGTCTTGGATTGCCGTCCTGACTTTCTCCTTCGGAATCGTGTCCTTCGGATCAGCATTCGTCCACAACTACCACCAGTTGATCGTGACGCGCGTTTTCCTTGGTCTGGCCGAAGGTGGCTCGTTGGTAAGTTTTATGCCATGTTTTCTGCTGCCTAGGCTTACAATTGCTTTCAGTCCGCTCTTGTCTACTTGTTGGCCCGTGTAAGTTTTTGTTTGATATCATCAATCATTGATCTCACTAGTGTGCAGTACTATCGCCGTAGTGAACTCGTGCTTCGAACTGGATTTTTCTTCGGCCTCGCGCCAAGTATTGCTGGAGCTTGTCAGTCGCTTCCGCTGCTATGCTGTTATCTGAGCTCACGATTCTTGCAGTCGGAGGTCTTTTGGCGTCTGGGTTGTTGTCCTTGAATGACTTCGGCGTCGTTAAGAGCTGGCGCAAGGTAGGACCTTCAAATCGTGGTTCCGCGGGCGATCTGACCATTATTTATTGACGTACTCAGATTTTCTTTGTTGAAGGTCTCATCACCAGCATTATCGGCCTTCTGTTGTTCTTCATCGTTCCCAATGACCCTCTTACTTCACGCATGCTGAACGCCGCCGAGCGCGACCTTATCATCGCTAGGCATAACGCCGATGCTATTATCAAGACCGACGGAAAGAAGGAGGCAACGACGTTGAAGCTCTTCCTCCAATCTTTCAACATTTGGGTATGAACAGTTGTCTTTATCTTCCGATTGAATGGTTTCTGATTTTGCGAATAGACCGCCGTATGCTCAGTTGCATTCATGTTGATCAACATTTCTTTCCAAGGATTGAGTCTATTCCTTCCCACCGTCGTAAACACACGTACGTTCCATTATTCGCGCTTCATTGAGGATGCTACTGACCAACATATCTAGTCGGCCACTACAGTTCGTTCTCAAGATAAATTTGCACCATGCAGAGACTAATCCTTCTCGTCTAGCCGTCGTTCAAGCTCAATTGCGGACAGTACCTCCCTTCGCCGTTGCTGGTCTCTGGGTCATCGTCGTTGTGACATGGAGTTTCAAGGTCAAGCAAAGAGCACTTCCTATCATGTGCTCTATGTTGCTTGTCGTCATTGGCTACGCTATTGCGATCTCAACTAAGAATCCCCATGCGCGGTCAGTAGTAAAGCATCCTACCAGTATGTTACCATTAGACTAATGGCCTTCTCATTAGATACGCCGCATGTTTCCTCAGCGTCGTCGGAGGAACGCCCTGTGGGCCGCTGTTCCTCATTTGGGGAACGGATAATGCCGCACCCGATACTATGCGCGCCATCGTCACTGCAGCGATTCCGGGGCTTGGTGCTATGGGATCTCTAATTGCGTAAGCTCATCTCCACCCCGACTAGAATGTGTCTAACAAATATATGTACAGTGTGTGGACTTACGTGTCTGCGGATGCACCTAATTATCACAAAGGCAACACGCTCAACTTGGTCGCAAGCGTCGTTGTTGTCTTCCTCGCTGGGTTTGGCTCTCTGTACCTCCGATGGGAGAATGACAAGCGTGAGCGGGGCGAGAGGGATTACCGCTTAGAGGGCAAGACCGAACAAGAAATTAAGGATTTGGGCTACCTACACCCCAGGTTCCGCTATCAGCTCTAGTTCTCATTTAATAGTTACTATGCATACATCGATACATTTCTCTACATATACATCTAATAGACAAGTCAAATTGGGAATTCTGGTTGGGAAATCAGATTGGTGAGGACTCTAAGTTCTCTAGGCACCCTGCTTAATCTTCCTCGTTTTGTTCCTTTGGGGTTTATTTTATCAGAAACGATGTGTAACCTTGTGTAAAATATTATAATGATCGTGTCACCCAGGTATATATATACTCATGGGTCCACAAGCCTGTATTTTTAGAGGTGTTGTCTAATCTGCGTCCTACTCCATTCACGTCATCAGCTGCAATTAAATAAGTGCACCGCGTACAAGGACGGGGGTAATAGTCATGGCCCAATAGGTAGTAGTGAACTCAATTGAAGATACACTCCGTCATGATAATGCTCTACAATTGATTTGCGGGAGTCTTTATAGCTTGAGCAGCGCTATCGATAGATTTAGGGACTCAAGTTTCTTACGCTCATAACCAACAAAGATCTGATTCTTCACAAAAAAAATCAATTCAGCGATTAGGCATGTCGAGCTCATCATGCGCCCCGCCGAGTTGATGTTTTTAGGCTTTCTGAAAACAATAGAAAACAATTGTTTTTGTAGTTTCAGGTGGACTGAAATCACGTAATCGAGGTTTTTAAGAGGTTTTGAGGTGACTTGTAGTGATTTTATGTCGTCAAATTGTTTAGAGACGCAAAGCGTAAAAAAGACTCTTGTATGTTCTTAAGAAATTGAGGACACGATTCCGGGTTGCTCGACAGAAATCTTACTATTATCTTCAATGTAGAGCATTTGCAGAGGCCTGCGTCGTGTTAAACGTCTCGCATGGTAGAGCTTTCGTTTGCTCTCCAGTCAGTGCGCCTTTCCTGGAACAAGATCGCGTATGTATAGGTGGGACCCAGAGACCTGGGTGGGGGCAACAAGATTTGAGCGTCTACATACTCTCACATACTTCAACTTGCATCGAGGATCAGTCGCAGTGAGGTATGATATGCTATGGGATCAAGCTGACAGCGAATATGTACATGGTATGCCGCGAATGGTTGACGTGTCTGCCGCTTTAGAGGACCCAGGTGAAGTACTCATCCAGAAATTGAAATGAACCTACTTTGTGAGTACATGTGAGTTGTTACCTCCATCGGGTGCGGTGACAACCTCATCTGATGTTCAAGTGAGACGCTGAGAGCTGGTAAATCGAATACTGAATACTGAAAGGCGCTGCCGAGTCCGTTCAAAATTCTCGTAGGTGGGCGTGGATTGAAGTTGGCAGAGATAGAGGTAGAGACAAGTAGAGATAAAACTTGCGTTTGATTTGCGTGTTTGTATTTGATCGCTTGACTCCGTCTCCGACGGCATTTCGTTCGGATCATTCCTAAGTACTCTCTGCAAATCCGGTTCAAACCGGACCTAGATGCTTGAGTGAAGTCGCAAACAACCATGCGCAGAAGCGAATAAACCGATTCATCGTCTAAAGGAATGGTTCAAGAACACATCAGTTGCGGATAGGCCTATAATCCAGCTTACGTGGGTGAGTATTCCAGGATAGCTTTCCGCAATCTTATCCAATTCTCATGGATCTTTTAAGATTAGTATGGTGCGCACTCCTCACCTACAAGGAAGGAGCGCAGAGTGAAGAAGAACTTCGATACCCGCTCGGCCATCATTGCGGGACTGTGGTATATATTAACGAGCGAGAGCGAATGAATTTCCATCAACTACCCCAATCATGTCTGCCCGCACCCAAGTCGAGGCCCTTCTTACCCTTATCCGGGAGTCCGCTTTGAAAGCATTGGACGACTACGAGGCACACGGCAAAGAAGCTCCGATCCTCGATTCCCTCCAGAAACACCCTCTCGATGAAGCTGTGAACAAACTTGATTTCAAGAAGACGATACGAAAGCTTGAAGCCGCTTGCGACCAATTATGCTCGACGCTTGCTCCACCAACCCACTCCATCATGAAGGTAAGGTCTCTTGCTGAAGCACGTTATGTCTGTCTAACACTTCCTAGAGATCTCAAGACTTCGGTTGGGCTTGCTTGAGAGTCGCTGTCAAGCAACGTGTCGCCGACGTCCTTCTCAAATATCCCGATGGACGTCATGTTCAGGACTTATCTTTGGAGGTTGATATTCAACCGATGAAGTTGGCGGCAATTCTCAAAGTTCTCGCTACAAGGCATTGTTTCCGTGAGGGTATGTCCGGTCCATCTTCTACAATTGGACTATTCAAAGCCGATCTCTTTGAATCATCTAGTGACACCTGATGTCTTTGCGAACAACAGGCTATCGCTCTGCCTCGTATCAACCCATCCCATGTCAGCGAAGATCGACACCGCTACCTATGAGGGGCAACTCTCTGCTGGTGTTCTCGCTGAATATTTGGTCACTCCCGACCTTGGACATTCGATCGCAATGAATGAAGCTGCGTTCCAGTACACGAAGAGGGGTACCCCGCACGAGCAATCCTTGTTCTTTGACTGGCTGGGTCTTCCCGTGAGTGATTTTCTAAAATGTATAATCATTGTCCTTACCAGTAGGAGCACATTTAGGAACAAGCAGAGCGTCGAACGGTATGCATTCATCTGTCCTCGTTGCACAAAAACTGAATTGGATCGTAGCAATTTGGCAGATCGATGATCGCCGTTAACGAGGTGCTTGGTGCTTTGGCTCCTGTCCATGGTAGTAACGATCTCTCTAAGCCAACAAAGCCGCGCTAATTCGATTTCAGTCTATCCATGGGATCAAGTGAAGACCATCTGCGATGTTGGAGGAGGAATCGGCCACTTCTCTAAGGCATTACTTCAAAATACTACCAATACCAATGTTGTGCTCTTTGATCTCCCAGAGACCATTGAAGTTGCCAAGGCGGTAAGATCACCCATAGGTTGAGTCGAACAGAGTTCTGATTTCATTTTGCACAGGACTGGAAATCTGACTTCGAAGGCCGTGTTCAATTTGCAGGTGGAAGCTTCCTCGAGGAGATCCCGGTCAAGGGCTGCGATGTGTACTACGTACGTTTTTCACAATTAAAATATATTTCTTCCTGGCTGGTCTCACTCTAGCTGGGCTGTATAGATCAGGAATGTACTGCATAACTGTGAGTGCATTAAAATGCTTCTTTTACATGCTAGTATTCAGAATAAACTACCATAGGGAGCGATGAAAAGGCCGTTCAAATTCTCCAGACAGTCAGACAGGCTATGGGTCCCAACAGTCACTTGTTGCTCCGTGAGTGCCTAATTCGAAATCGGCGATGGTGCCTTATAAGTATACGGTCCTTGATTAGACGAAGCTATTCTTCGGCATTCATGCAAGAGCGAATTCTCGCCAATGGTTGGACTGGACGACGTAAGGCAACAATTTTGGCACGATTGTACAGTATTGATCCTCTCTTTAGGCGCCTGAGCCTTTACTCGCCAACTATGGCGAAGGCCAGATTAACGTGTACCAGCTGAATATGCTCATGTTAATGTGGTTCAATACCCAGGAAAGAACGCCATCTCAACTGAACAAGATAATGTGAGTGGCGCAGTAACATAGTTTGTGGCACCCTGATATTAATGCACATATAGCGAAACGGTTGGCTTGCGGTTGATCAAGGTCTACGATCTCGCGGAGATGTGCTTGCTTGAACTCGTCCTGGCATAATGACTGCCTGTTCGATGATCTCGTCGCCGCAACGCAACGTGCATCATCCCGTTTCTTGCCACATTGGTTTCTCCGGCAACTAGAATTTTATTACATGCTTGGAATGGCTTTCAACTAGCCGACAAAACCACTGTATCATATCACTGCAAACGCATCGTCCGCATATAATTTAATTGATATTCTTACGAGATTCCTAGCTTTGGTGTTTTAGTTCAAAACGGGGCGGCGTGCGTATATTTGAGCCTTGGCACAGCACTGTCCGCAGCACCTGGCGAACTGACATCGCGTTTCCATACAATCGCCTATCATATGTAGGTCTGGCAGTATGAACTCGGACCCGCGTACATGTCCCTGATCGGGACGCGACCCCGCGCCGCATATGAATACGCCGCACGACACCAAGGGTCTCGTGCATATGTGCTCGATTATTGGAATTAGATAAGGAACATAGATTAAATGAATGCCACTCATTCCAAAGGGCCAAAGGATACAATGAGCGAGCAAGGCTGACTTCTCAGATTTCAGGCAGGAGGCATGCCTCGATTCGAACAAAATTTACTCTGGGATATATGAAAGTTCTACTGCATTTAGGGCTGCCGTGTACGTTGTCTCCGGCGACTCCGGATTGAGCGATAATGGTGCAATTTGAATCCTTCGAGTTACCCGTGTCTGCACGATTCCCAGTGCGTCGGTTGACTTAATTATATTGTGCGTTGGCCCTGATAATCTTTGGCGGGGTTGATGAGCGCTCTGTTTGAAATGGGCGCGACAATAGGCTTTCAGCATCGAGGCTACCCACGCAGTCAACAATATAATCCTCGGTCTCTGAAACAAGTTTCGATATTTACCGACTCATTGGAGGAGAAATTTGGATTGGAAAGATCTTTTACATGGACATCTGCATGTCACTGCCCAACGTTGGATAAAGAGTGTACTACCGTATTCTATGTTGTCAGTCAGGGAGTGCTGGGAGACTCCGAGTCGGATAGAATCAACCGGGTAAAGCAAAAAACAAAAAAAAGCCTTCGGTACTCGTGGGGTGCTGTGAGGTGTGGGATATGTTTTTAGTCATTCAACGCAAGAACTTCTTTCTTTTATTTAAAGAGATATACATATCTCGCCATATCTACGGCTGCAGACAGAGCGTGCGAGGCTGCGTAAAGCGCAGCCTGAGAAGATATAAGATCGGTGTATACCCCACATTTTACACATACTAGACAGTGAGGACTGCAAGCTGAATTGATCATAGCTTTCATACCTTCAAAACCGACAACGTTGAGTTCCAATATCTTACGAATCGTCGACGATTCTCTCACCAAGTTAGGAGTCCCTATTACACTGCAGGACGGCCCTTCTAACATGTTACTTTTCTTTGCTGTTTTGTGATTTTCTTGATGTTTCTTTGCCGACCCGGTTTGTTCACAAGTGGTTCCATCCTGTTCAACGGAGTTCAATTAGATGGTGCTCTTGCCAATGGGTATCAATACAAGTGTTCCAGGTCTTATGTTCGTTTCATATGCCCTATTTCCCCAGAGCTCAGCCCGTGTTGAGCGTACGTGCTGCTCTTCCAAATAATGACCCAGTCACGGTGGCAGGGCTGCTAGTGGAAACCGGGAGGTTACCATGAAGCTCGGTAACGTTCGGTGTGTTGCAAGTGTGTTGTTCATATTGTGCTTGCGTACACACAAGGGTATCAGTTCCAGATAGAGTATAAGTTCCAGATAGAGCAAGGGAGCCCGGAGAACTGAGGCAGAGGAGTCGACGACGACGACTTGCATGACCAGTTGTTTACCAGCAAAAGAGGCATTTTGAATCGTACCTTTTCCAGATCGTCGGAGTTACGTCGGAGTGTAAAACACTGAACGGATAAAAATATCGGATTCTACTCGAATACTTTCTAGTCTTATCCGACCGCCATCTCGGTCTCCGCCTTGACGGGTGGAGCAAATCTTTGCAAAGGCGTCGATGACTTGGGCGACTATTTTAGGGATCGTCGTTATCTGTAGTCAATCTCATATTATAATTATCTATAATGTTAAGCAAGCTTCAAGCCGCAAGCGCTGGCGCTCCGAGTCAGCGCTCAGTACTCCGTGCCTGTCTTTCATATGGAGATTAAAGCTTTCTTATTTCTCAAACAAGAAGCAGGCTAAAGCCAGAAGTAGCCTCTATCTCTCCAAAAATTATTGGTGTAGTCACTACGGCTCCGTTGTAAGCGAAATTCGTGCAACGCTCTCAGTGCGGATATGTGTCGGTAGTTCCTCGTCGAAACTCGACTCGATCCTGCCGAGCCAATATGATTGCTGAGGTGACGATTTTGAGCGCCTTTTCAACTCGTCATATGAACTGTCGGATCTTTGATAAAGTATAGCGAACAAAATTCATATTTGTTTATACAGAGTCATCCTCTTGCTGACCTCGTGCCCTGATATACAACTTACCGAAGTGAAGTGCTGCAGTCAATAATCGTGGAACACACGCAGATTTAATGATATCTAACCAACATCACTCAGTCTGGAAAGCTTGAAGCTTCAACCAGTGGGAGAAGGCTCTTCCGGTTGCTCGATGCTGATATTGCATGTTGTCTTGTATCACCAGTACTCCGAGTTCCTTCACAGCTTTGATCAATCCATGAAGAACATCAAAATACCATAAATACATCCCCGCCGCTTTTTTGACATTGCTGTGTTTCCCCATCCTCTAGCTGATGTGTTGAATCATTCATCTTTGAATCGTTTTCGAAGTCTCTTCAATATTCGATATTTAATTACTGCCGCCTTAAACCCTTTTCATTTGTTTCTTACGGAGAAAAGATTCTGTCTTAGAGAGGTCTATTACAAGTAACTACAGAATTACTCAAAATCTGGAAGTTGTCTGGAAGGCTTTTAAAATCGAATTACCCGCTTCACGCTTCAACGCTTCGGCGCCCACAAGTGTCACTTGTCAGATCTGACATCAGATGCCATTTGGGGAAGTTACACTAGCTGATGGGATTGTGGCGGAGACACGACCCGTTCTGTGGCAGACAGTTACGACGAGGTTGTTTCGTTTATCTGAAGCAAAAGCTTCAGCTTAAAAGATTACCGCATTATGTGTATCAAGTGAATGACATTTTCCCCGATTATCGACGTATCGTGACTTGGATATACAATACCGGTACACCCAAGTTGATGTAGTGTAATGATTACAGCTATGACAGATTTTGGTGTGCATGACAGCGATATGCCGATGCAACTCTGCTCTCGCCATCTATAAATAAATGCACCGTAACTGCAGCGCTGTGGGATATGGCTCTGGAGCATGGCGTGCTAGGTTCGACTTCTGCACCACCGTGGCCATAACATTACGAAGTCAATATCATGAGACAGGGCTAAAATTGTATGCCTCATGCATCTTTAGGGACTAAGAGGGATCTGAGAGAAAGGGAGAAGAAATGAGAGAGGAAAATAATTGCTTGAACGGATATAAGAAACATACCTCGACATGAGAGAGTCTGTTATCTTCCCAACCAGGCATAGTTTTTTGGAACCGTAAAGCAGAGAGTTGTCGTACACAATCCCGTGTGTTGCAAACTACGGGATAGTCAGTAGAGAGAACTCGGGGAATAGTACAGCCGTAGAAGGTTCTATGCATTGACTGACCTCCGGTTACAAATTGCGCGCGGTTGTTAAAGACGACAAGCACCGTATTTGCGTATAATTTAGCAGAAATAAAGGAAGGAACAACGAAGTAAATCCGTTTAGGAGCGGCGAAAAACAGAATGAGATTGGCTATCGTCACGATCGCTTGGCAGAACAACGGCAGGAATAAGCGTCCTGTTTTCTCGGGAGAAATGTAATGCAGTGCTCACCTGTCACAGTGCCAGTCTCTAATGCCAACCGAATTCCCCGCGAGAAATGCGAGTGTGTTCGAAACACGTCATCCCTCCGAAACAGCTATTGAGGAATGAGTCAACGTAGCGCCTATTAAGTCAATGCACAGAGCTTACGTAGAATCCCATAGACGCAGCAATGAGTAAATCACAAACAGCAGCTGCGACATGCCATATCTTGTGCATGAACTTAAAAATTTCGTCTTTGCACAAATTAAAAACCGAGAGCTTACCATAATTTCAACCCCTGCTTTGGCGTATAGAAGGGTGTATGTACGGAATTGTAAGTCTTTTGTACCAGCTAGAATACCGGCAATTCCTTGAATCGTAGAAGCCTAGATATATCAGATATGATTCTTAAGGAAGATTGGCTGGTGTTTTTGAAACGTACCATAATAATGACACTAGGTACCCAGTAGGATCCCTCAAACGCCACATATATTCGGTACGCAAAATATACCTGTACAATGAAGCTAACTGCCGGTGAAAGGTGTCTTAGCTACCACCAGCCGGATATCAGATGTCTGGAGTGGCCTACCAATTGACGTTATATAGGGGACACTGAGCCATTCCAAGTGTGAATTTTGCAGACCGTCCACGTCTCCGAATCCTTGTGCAAAGGTTATAAAACCGTCTCGTAGAAGTAGAATTGACTGAAGTGTATTAAGAAAAAAGAGGCCGTAGACCAGGACTTTGGTTCTGCAGTCGTCCTTATTATATGAAAGCGAATACGTGACTTTTGTATTCAGCAACTGAAGGATTGGCAGGGCTATATAGAGAAAACAACTCACTGATTTGCCCCGACAAGATTCCATAAAGTCCCAGGTTGAGCAACATGCCTAGGTACTGAAGCAGAAAGGTCAATGCAAATCAGCTGCCTGTTCACCTAACGTACCAGAGGTCCAGCACTGGGCAACACAAAGATCAGCTTCGAACTGACAACCAAGGAGCGTTATGAAGGCGTACATCATCTCAATGTATGCGCCATCTTTTGACATTGCGCAAAAGAGTGTTGACGTTGACTCGTCAAAGAGACCGAGAGATAATTTGGCCGAAGCTGTAGCGCTTGTGGTATATATGGATTTTGAGCCCGTCAATTCCCAAGCGATGCATGAAATCTATATCAATTTCCAGATCATGCGATCAAATACACCAGATGCAGATATGGCGGGATCTCGACGCTAACCTTTCAACGCCGGTATGCATTATACATATCAGGAATGCTCGGCCTCGATATTGATGTGTTCTGAAGGCCATAATTGAGGACCTCGGTAGCGAATTTATAGCTCTGTAGCATCATTCTCGTGGATATTTCACGGCAGGCAGAACGTCCCACAGAATAGGCGAGTATTGTTGTAGATCGGCGAGTGTCGATAATAATTATAACTGCCTGAATACAGGTGTGCTCAATGCCTGTGCGGGTGTTGCGGCCTAATCTATATCGGAATGCCTTCACGACGTGTGCAGATTGACGGTACGCTGCGTAGGATTCATGATGATATTTTTGTTTCATTGAGCGTTTCCGATGACCTGTCGGATCATACCTGTGAAATCCTCCATGGTGCAGCAAAATAATAGGCATGTCCCAACTTACTCTGTAGTCTCTCACTATTAGTGCATGCAGTCTCTCAGCAACATAGTTGATATTGATGTGCAGTAGCAAATAGTGGCGTAGCCACTAGAACTGACTATACAAATCGCTTCTCCCTCTGGCGCATCGCAAAAACATGATTGAGGCAATGATAGACATCGGACATGATCACCTGTGCTGACTGGCCACCGCCTTCTTGATGGCATAAACAGAATCGCGACTACATCCCAGAATTGATTCATGCGACTCATGACAAGAGGGCTGCATAAATAGAGAAATATAAGCCAGAAACGTGACACGAGTCATCGAACCGAAATACCTGATTAAAATTAGAGCTTCGATGCAAGATCGAAGAATCCAGTCGAATCCCATGCACCCGGTGCCTGGCCTTCTCGAACCCACCCGAGTCTGGAGAGTGTCAGCCCCGCTGCTCTGATGAACAGAGTGCCGTCGATAAGTTCGGCATCCTTGAGCTCCGTATTCTTGAACGTCCCAGCTGGAGTAAGGCCAAAGTGTATCGCGTACTCGCTCAACGATCTCTGAAGCTTTGGCAGATGATCGTCGGGGTGCGTTAATGTAGACTGAATGATGGGGTGCCAGCCGTTCGGAGTTACTGCTTCCGGAGCGGAGGGAGAGGGGTTAACGCCTTCGTGTGGGGTGGGCTGTGGTCCCGGCGCAGAAGGATGGGCAGTGTCCGGGTCACTGAAGAAGCCGGCGATGTCGAGCTGGGGACGACCACGCCCAATGAACCACCCAAGGCAGACAGCGAAATAGCTACGTAGAAGTGCAGCCTGTGAATGGTGAGGCACCTCTGCGAACACTTCGGACAAGAAGAGAGAAGACGTGACGAGGTGCATCCTAAAATATGTTGAACGCGCAGTCGAGTCGAGTGAACAGAAGACCTACAAGAAGAAATCTGCATTGAATTGTTCCTTGTTCACAGCACCGCCCACGGCGTAGAGAAGCGTGTTCACCCATAACAGTTCCTGCACCTTTTTTTCCAGATCGCCGTCCAGAGTCCATTGATCAACATATTTGACGATAGTGTCTCCGTAAGTTTCAATCAATTCAGGGAAAAAATCCACTTCGGGTGGTGGCTGTTTAAATCCACCTAGTTCGGGATCCTTGAGTACACGCGCAAGGATACTGAATGCGTGGATATCGACAGTGGAATTTTTGGATGTGAGACCAACGACTTCCGTAAATCGAGATACCAAGCCGGTGTTCGGAAGCTCAAACCATCGTGAGCGTACCGCCTTGCTAGATTCGCTTCTGTGAACAGCAGTCTGAGCGAAGCCTGCATTGAGTGTCAGAAAGTGTGAACGACTACGCCCTAAAAATATTACCTTCAGCAAAGATTCCAGGTAAAGTGAATTCCACGCCAAAGCCAACGTGGATCATTGGGTGAAGCAATCCTTCCAGGAATCGAGTGGCCATTTCGGGCTGACGTTCGGCACCTCGGATGTAATTTGCATGTGAGGAAAATATATATTCATCGAACATTTTTGAAAACGATTTCGTCTTCAATTCGTTCTCAAAAAATCGCAGGTACGCTTGATAATAGCTATGTTTAGAATTAGAGCAAGGCGCTGATATTCTGGGATTCAGTTGGCGTACTTCTCATCTCCAAGATGGTCCTTCCATGTCGCATTTGTAATTGGTCCGGGCGAGTCAAATGCAGGGCGCTGGTAACTCGAGTTTTCTTCGTAAGAAGCCTTCAGGATAGCGGGATCCGCTCCGAGGACCCATAGACTTAACGCAGCGTGCGCTGTGTGGCTAGAGGATATTGAGAAAAAGTGTACCCGAGGCGAATTGAACGCACTTGTGGAAGCCCTTGTCATTGAAGAATATATGCCAGCGCGTGTGATTATCCGTCAGCACCTCTCGCAGGGCCGTAGTAGACGCCACCGACACCCCCGGCCTTGATTTTGGCAGAACGAGGTCCCTATTGGGTACGCCGTGTCGACTGGGCACAGGAAAAAGGTTTTCGTCTATGACTGTAGTCATACTTTAAGCGAGAATACGGGGATGCTCATCCATACTGCAGAAATGGAGTTCTATTTATCAGAATTATGGTGGGTCAGGTGCTTGTAACACATTGAATTGTGGTTCCCACCTGAGACAGATTTGACGACTTCGAACCCCTACCGTGGAGTATAAGTCATATGCCTTCCTCCTTCTCCACCATAAGAGACAGTTGGGCGACCTTCTTGGTCGGCGCGATGGATGTGATGGGCAAGCCGTGCGCGTGAGTCGCTGTTATGAGGATCTTTGTCAAGTAAAATTAAGTAGGTGGATTTGACACGCATAAAACGATAGACTTACACACGATCCGTAGTCGACCCATACGTTTCGGAATGAGCAAGTGTGAATACGACGTAATCCTGATGATGCATAGCAGCTATTAGGCTTTACCACGATTATAGTCCGCGATGAGGGCCAAAAGAGCCAACAATGAGTAGACCTTTTCCTAGTCGACGACTTCGTTATAAGGGAACATTCACGCGCCCACGTTCGAATCAACGTTTCCAACATATTTGATGCCACTCGGGTATTGCCGGAACAGCGCCAGTGCGAAAGCTGACATGTTCAAAACCCTTGTCAGTTTGTCACTGTCCACGAGGGCTTACTTGGGGTCTACGCGTATTGTCGTTCACCCACCATCGTGCCGATAATGGATACCGAGTACTGAATATTTTCGCTAAAGGAAGAAATTAGCCTGCGGAAGAAGACGTCGGTGTGTATCAGGGGCTGTTTGGCCTGGCGATGAGAGTTAATTGAACCACGCTGGGAACATGCTTTAATATAAAAGACGGTACGACCACTCCTGCTCCTCCCTCTTTCTCGGATATCTTATAGGACTCGGGTCTGCTACTCCTATAGTAAACTATCTTATCGTCACTATTTGCCGAGGTTACCCTCAGAATGCCCTGCGAATTTTGCCAACCAGCAGCTGCCAGCTCGGTGTCGTTAAGCAAAGATCTGGCTCAGGATGCATCCTCTGTGAGAGGTTTTTCTCTATATGCCACGCGCAACCTAATGTTCAGCAGGATACCGTGGAGAATCTAGAGGCAGAAATTGCCTCGGTGGAGAGTATGATGGAGAGGCTGGCTCAGCGGCGCACGACATTGAGAAGAAAAATCAACGCGCTGTCACCTACAGCTCAGCTCCCCGCAGAAATTCTCACAGAAATCTTCCGACTCGTGTGTCAACTTTCTGAGGAGGACGGGCGTTTAATAACACCCCTTCTATTTGGTGGTATCTGCAAGGAATGGCGAGATATAGCCTGGTCAACTCCCCTTCTATGGAACACCGTCTGCCTTAACCTATCTCGTACCATGCATGGGTCACGGGCCCGACTTCTTCGAGAATGGCTTCTGAGGGCGAACGCATCACCACTCTATATCAGACTTACATCTGACGATGAAGACGAAGCCACGTTTGACTCCCTTCATACCATTATGAATACCCTTCTCGTTCGGTCGACGTATTGGTACAGTCTGGACTGTCTCCTCCCATTTCAATGTCACGACCTCCTCAGGAATCACCATTTTCCGATGCTGAGATCAGTGTCTGTTCATCCACCGAAGGGCGCCATATCAACCTTCAGCGAGCCTCCGAACATATTCCTTTCCGCCCCAAAGCTTTTCGACGTCGACCTATCAGGGTATAACTTCCCCGCCATAGTTCTCCCCTGGGAGCAACTGCGTAGGTTCAAGACTCAATTTCTGACAGTCGCAGAATGCTTGAAAGTTTTAAGCCGTTCGCCAAACCTCATGGAATGTCATCTAGAAAGTGTTTACTCCCCGGAGATCATTCCATCACCCATTTCCGAAATTCTATATTCCGGTCTACAGTCTCTCGACGTTTCCCTCATCAAAGGATCAGCTATCTCCCTCCTTGATAGCGTAACACTCCCTTCACTCCGTGAACTTCGCATAAACTACAGTGGCGTTGGCGGTCTCCTCATGTCGGCGATACGCTCGCTCGTTCTGCGCTCAGGCTGCGACCTGCGGCGCCTCTGCATCGAAAAACACAACTTCCACACTGATGACCTTATTTCCTGCTTGAAGATGATCCCCTCGCTTACGCATCTCCGCTTGTTTTCTTCGGGCGATGTTACGCACACCTCCATGGGGCTCACGGAAAACCTGGTTTCCATGCTGGACCCGTCCCGCCAGGCCTCGCCACTGCTCCCCAATCTGACGGCGTTCGAGTACCGCGGCCGCGTATTCTGTGCCCTGTCTACTCTTCTGGCGTTGGCGGAAAGCAGGCATTGCTTCGGGTCCGAACATTCAAGCAGTGAGGAGGTCCGCGCGCTCCCCCGATTATGCATGCTTGAAATCACGTCAACCGCACAATACGATGTACCGCGGGAAGCTCAGGAGACGATAGCCCGGCTTCGTGCGGCGGGCATGGCCGTCTCGATTTGTTCCATTACAAGGGAGCTATCGTGAGCTATGGTCAGTTCTTATTTTTAATGCGTGCATTTCTATCAGCGTGACTCAACTCTAAAAAATTTCAGCATTTTTTTTTTCTAGGATGTAGGTATAACCAGCGCTTGGAACGTTACTTATGGAGGAGTGAAATCCTTCTTTCGCTCCACCATGCATACGTAGCGGTAGCGCAATTCTCACCCCCTTCTCAAATGATAATCGGTATACCCAGCTGACCCGAATGCGTTGACTTTATCTTGGCCACTCGGCGGAGACTCGATTCTTAAATGAATGGCCCGAAGAGCAGGAAACAAAAGAGATTACACGGCACGTCAAGTTGTATTGCAAAGGGCGGCATGCGCATGTAGACTTTAGCGTCACTTGGCGTCATTGCACCTTTTTTGGGCCGTTAGGTGGACGCTCCTTGAACCTGATTTAAACCTTTACGGCGTATATTGCATTGACATCGCGAGCCACAGTGACTCCGTAGAGCTTACAAATCTACGTGTGAACTAATTTTGTGGGCTCTAAAAATAGCTTTCAGCTTCTTCATCTTTCCTCTTTTGCCATCGTTCGCTTGAATGACAGAAAGAAATTTGTCTATCGCCCAATATTCAGAGAAAGACGTAGGCACTTTTGATTATTCACAGTCGAAAAGAACAATCCATAAAGCTGGCAGGAGAATAAAGATGGGCCGATAAAACCTCACGCTGAGCCTGTTTCTACGTTTTCGCTGCTTTTTGCGGGAAAGATCTGAAAACTCAAACGCACGTAGAATTGAGTCCCTGGCTTTTCGACATTCAAAGGGGTCCCCGTTTATCTGATTCAACTCATCATGTGAAGGGTGCTTGTTTTCTGACAACCGCTAAGCTAGAATTGGCTGAAAAATCTGATTGAAGCCAAACACGACAGGATCACCATCGCAGATGCGGTTCTGATCGTTGCTGATTACCGCTTATTTAAAATATATATCGACTTGGAAAGCTACTCACCTCCGAGTCTTTATCACACCCACTTCGAATCCTAAATCTTACACCCGCCGGTCGATATGCAGACGATCAAAGTAACGGAAAACATCGAATTCGCGTATCAAGATAGTGGAGCGCCTTCTAACAAAGACGACTATACCACAATCGTCTTTATCCATGGACATACCTACCACAGCGGTACGTGCACTATCTATGCTTACAGTCTTTCGTTAAGCAGAAAATATACAGGAGCTTTTGAGAAAATGCTCCAGTTAGCCACTGCAGGGGATTACCGTCTGATCTTCCCGAACCGCCGTTTGTACCCAGGATCCACCCCGTATACGGCGGAAGAAATCAAGGCAATGGACGCCACTAACACCCCCGAAAACATTGCAGCAGAGTTTGAAAAGCAAGGGGAATATCTTCTTCTGTTCATTGACAAGATTATTCAACAGCTTGGATTGAAAAACGTATTCGTAGGCGGCTGGTCGTTGGGAACGTCTTTCATGAATAGCTTGGTGGGGGCTATCGAAGCCGTCGACGTTGAGACGAAAGCCAGAGTCACTGAGCACGTCAAGGCTCTAATTTGGTGGGGTTCGTGTCGTTTATATATTTAATACACTCAGCTTTAGGCTCACGAATTATACTTAGATCCCCCCGCGACTGCCCAAGGAATTGATGATCCCCCAACCGGCGGCTGGATTCCTCTGTACGACGAAAGCATCGCTCCCGAGCAAAGGGGGCCAGCCTTCGTTGCCTGGGTCACTCAGTACTTTCCGCACCCAGAGCTCGAGAAAAAGGACTGTTACAAGCTCATTTACAAGGTAGAAGAGCCGATAATAAAAAGCCCAACTTTCACGGACGTACCCTTCGAGGAGATCTTGAAGATGGTCGATTTCTCCGCAGGACCGGCTGCCGATAATCACGTCGCGGACTTTTATTTCCAGCCCGCCCACCGGATTCTCCGTGAGAAGGCACTTTTCAACGCGAAGATCCGCGAGGCGTGGCACAGCTCCAAATTTTCTGTCATATACGGAGAACAAACCACTTATAATATCATATGGGCGGTATGGAAACTGCAAGAAGAGTCGGAAAAGACTGGACTGCCGATCTTATTCAAAGCGATGCCAGGAGTTAATCATTTTGTAAGCTCGTTATTATCCTATTCCATGAGAAAGCTGGCTGAACAGAGTTGCTAGGGCATGTACGACGAACCGCAGCTTGCGATTTCTACGATCCAGAGCTGCTCCTAGTGATATTTCTTGTGATAATGTTTAGTTGCAGAACCCCGTTCGTTACTATCTCCCGAATATATTCTGAATAGGATAGAGGGCTACTTTTAGAAAATTTTACTAGTACGAAAGGAGGAATAAGGCGTCAGAAATAGAATGGTAGTTGTAAGCCGTGAAGATATGAATGTTTAGATTGCTTCGTCGCAACTGCCTGGAGCATTTTGAACGATGTGTACTTCTTTAGCACCAGTCAAGAAGGCGATGGCTCTTCTTCTGTGGCTTCTATGGCTAACGTTTTTGTCTCTCAAGCTTCAAAGCCTGCTACATATGTATTCGAACATGTATTCCACCAGCGCTTAGCTAAACTTGACCCCAGGCCTCTCCAGCCTAGTCTCATCGGATTTATCGCTTAGACTGTAACGAGGTGTTTCCGTGCCTATGTACGCATCAAAATATCTACATAACGTTAGAAGCCAGGTTCGCACCCGGCTAACTTTTGGCTGAGAACTGCTCGTGACTATTTACCATCACACGCTCCTCATATTTAAGTCTGGGAGGCCGAAGAGGAGCACCTACCTGTGCCCACCGATACTGAGAACGTTTCCCTTCATATTCTCACGATGGCAAGCCCTCTCGATGCGACATTTGGGGTATGGCTTGTGTCCATTTGGCTCCAAACATTGTAACTGTTTCTATTTATCCTGCGCTATATCGTCCTTACAAGTTTGCAGACTTCAGGGATGTGGTCTGTTGCAAGCATTCCTGTACTTTCATTGGTACCCCAAGGATAGTTGGCGGATTAAAGCTATGGTGAACATCAAATAATTTTTTTGAATGGAGCAGTATTGACTTTGGAATTCGTCGTCAAGGTCAGCATACTTGTGTGCGTATTACACCCTCGCCACTTCCTATGCTCTGGTTTCCTCCCCATTTCCTCTGATATTTGTCTCGCATTTGTCCAGTATCATCGAAACATTTCAAATCGTGCTATTCTTTTCAATCACTTATTTTTATCTTATCGACGACTTCGGGAATTTCACCAACCTCGACGTAATCTATTGGTGAGTGCCATTTTTCCGATAACGTAGACTACGCATCTGACCACATCCTCCGAGCAGGCAGGATTCGGTGCGTTTCGATTAAATATAGTCGCCTCCCAATTCCTAATCTGGAGTCGATATAGGCGCAACTCTTTGTCACGGTACGCTCTCGTGTTAGTTGCACACGATCAAGCTCGAGGCTGACAATTGTCAATTTAAGTACCTATCGGCCTTTGTTGTACAATTGTGAGTGTCTGGACCGGCAGCGCTAATTGCTTATAATCAGTGGCTAAAACTAACCCTTCTCCCATCACAGGTACTTCGGATACTGCATTTATGTTTGTAAGTCAATGAACCCTCATAGAAGTTAGCCTATTAATAAATGGTCCTATCCGTTCCAGTGGACAAGAAGCGTCTAGTCCTTCCTATCATTATTGTAGGCGCTTTTTACTGCACATAAATTATACGCACCGCAAAACTTAACTTTCCTGGAATAGCTCGTACTGGCACTCACCCAGATTTGTGCGTCAAATAGTAATTAGGCAGGGTGCTGAGATTCTAACCTGCTTGGGTCGCGTTTATATCTAGCCGCTGGTATCGGTAGGTGCTCCCTGAATGCGTTTGCGGTCATCGAACTGACAGTTCCAACAGCTCAGACAGTCCTCACGTTCGTCAATCATCCACCCCATAAATGAATTTCACTTATGGTTTACGCAGTCTTCGAGTTCATCTTTTCTCTGACCTGGAATCGACTAAGGTATGGTGCTTTATTTTGCACTAAAGTGAGGGTCCTCACCCCTTTTATTACTCGTAATTCAGCCCGTCACGACTTTGGAGGCCGCCTCAGCTCTTACATGTGATCTCACCATCACATTTTCGCTTCTATTTAGATTGAAGAAACATAAGGGGGGAGTCAAAACGTAAGTGTCCACAAAAAATGCACGCTTTCTATGCTCCTAATGACCCGCAAAATTTTTAGCACAGATTCTGTGCTCAATACCCTGATGGTCAATGCCGTCAATCGTGGTATGCTCACTGCTGTGTGTGCAGCCATTAATATGATTCTCGTTAGTCAATTCTCGTTGCATTGCTCATTTATTTAATATCTCGTATGACAGTTTATTACGAAGCCGAACACCTTCTACTTCTTTATAGGACTCCTGTTGAGTGGAAAACGTAAGCCGAATTGTTTTTTCCGCCGCATTTGGGTACTTATATTCATGCGCCGCTCTTGGTAGTGTACATGAACAGCGCGTTAGCAACGTACGGTTTTTTGTTTCTTCTACTCCCTACGTACCATTAATTGTATTTTAGCCTCAACTCGCGAAAACATGTGATTGCCAAATCACAAGGTACCAGTGATGATCCGAGTTCAGGAAGGTGGAATTCGATTCAGATGGAACCTCGACGTGGACGCACCCAAGAGAATGCAGAGGTACGCATCGTTGTGGACCAGCAACGAACGGTCGAACGCGATTCAGACATGGTGTGTTTTTTCTTCCATTTATTCGAGCCCATACTTACCGACTCGCTTTGTCAGGACGTGAAAAAACCACAGTACATGGAAGGCATCGTATAAAAATAAGGATTCATCCAAAAAAAGGCAGCTGGACTGTTTACTGCTGCTTCACGCTTAGTGTTACGAGGGCGACAGGTGTAGCCAAATAGTGTTATTCGACAATATATATATTGTTGAAAACGGCAACATTCTTTAGACGACTCGGTATTAATGTAAGTAAGTAGTATACAATACTAGTATAAAAGTAAAGCGCTCCACACTCAGACAAGCTTCGCGTTGAACATCGGCGTTTTCTTTACTTTGTACTATGTTGTTGCGAAATTGGTGCCGAGTTGGTGCCAAGTGTTGCCAATTTATTTAAATTCATCAAAGTCCGCTCACCCCGTGGTGCAGACTCGGATGCAAATTACCTGTCAATAAATATGTTTTATTACTTCCAGAAGGCTCACGACTCAAGGTTGTCCTCAAGAGTATGTACTAATCATTGTTCAGACGCTGGGAGTGTAAATAATAAATATAGATTATGCAGGCAATGAGTCAAGGATCTCGTGAACCTCCCATTAAACGAGAAGTACATAGGCAATTCCAGGCAATTTCCTGCAAGCGAATAAACGCAACTGAAAAGGAACTTTAAGGGCATTCCAGAGCGCCTGGTTGCAGTACTAAGCGCTTAAAGTGGCATGTGAATACAGGTGTCACCATTTGACCTTGAAAAAATTCGACCGGGATGAACTTGCTGTATTAAAACCAGCGTATATATTGTTACATATCACCACTGGGATCTGACAAGAATTGTAGATGCATGCCATCACGCTGGAGCCTCCGTACTGCCTTCGCGTCTGCACCTTCGAAACGGATCCTGGTCGGCGTTGTGAAGATTACGGATCGTAGATGGCCTGTGGTCTGTAAAACTCTTTTCGATTTCGCAACGCGGTCCCCTCCGTCGCCCACGAAGTCGCTTGTTCGGTGCTCGCGGGTGCCGCAATCCTCTGCAATGGTCATAGACATCAAGCACGGACTCAGTGTTTCGGAGGGGGAAGTTGGGACGGGCAGAGGAAATGACGAGTGACTATACCACTTAGTGAGGAGAAACTCGACGAGGGCGTGAGGGTCGAAGGCGACGGGACCTTGATATACGACAGTTTCAATGTTCGGAACTAGGGTCCCGTCCGTGTACTCATTTTGCAGCCCCGATTCCAATGCGGAGTCCACATTATTTCTGCCGGAGTGCTCGTCCCAATCATCGCCCTGTACCTGCCACCCAATACGATCGCTGGCATAGCTGTCCTGTGCCTCTCCCGTTCTACGGGTCCCCTTCTGCGGATTCATCAGATCCAGTAAATTTTCCGTGAGCTTCCCGCCTGTCTCCGCTTGAGGGTTGAGGAGGAGCAGCGTTTTCAGAGTGGGCACCATGCGCAAACACTCCACCAACTCGTGTTCCATGGGCGTCTCCCCCACCAAGTGCAGCTGTTCGAGGTGACACGCGGACCGCCTCAGGAGGGGAGTCACCCAGTTTAACATGGGTTCCGTGCAGTTCTCCGGGAGCGCCAGTACGAAGTGCCGGAGAGAGGGGAGCGTGAGTGCAGTCAAAAGCGCACCAAGACCCACCGCGTTGTCGACCACGAGCTCCAGTGTCTTGAGTGTGAAGTGCGTGAAAGGCTGCGGCTTGAAGGGAACCACGCCGCGGTAGCGCTGTTCGAGTTGGCAGCGGCGCATGGCGGAGCACCGGCGGAGGGTCTCATACGCCTCGAATGCGCTGAAGCACTCGGCCTCAAGGCGGGTGAGCTGCGCCCAGGGGAGGTCGACATTCGCCACACCGTACCCGACGAGGGTTACTTCGCGCAATGCAGGCGCGCTGGCGAACACAGTGACGCGGGATATTGACGGGCAGCTCTCCGCGGGGCGCAGCGTCAAATGAGTGAGAAGGGGGAGGCTCTTCGCGGCGTGCGTCAGAACTGTCTTCCATGGATCAGGGAGGAACATGTCGACGGTGTGCCACCTCTGTGCGTGCTCCGCTAGGACGTGGATAACGGCTGGGGAGGTCGTATCAATTCCCCATTCATCGGTCTCCTCGTCCTCGTTAGCATCGTCTTCGGTAATCTTGATAGATAGCGGTCGCCTGCCGGCATACGTGAGCCAGCGACGCAGAAGCGCCGCCTGCGCCTCTGCACGTCCATTGCTCAGGGTCACAGTGACATTGTTCCATAGCTGCGAAGCGCCCTGCGAGATCTTCCTCCACGACATGCACACTGAACCGAGAAAAAATGGTGTAACCGCGCCTGGCCCAATGGTGACGCCTAAGTTCGTGCTTCCCGGCATGGCTATATCGTTCGAGGCGTCGAGATTGTCTTCCGCATGTCGTGGTAAGCAGGCAGATTCGAAGATAATGGAAAGAAGTTCTGGGGGAAGGTTGACAGCAGGGGAAAAAGCGTTCCGTTTACGCTTAAGGGATGCGCGTTGCTTAACGAGCGCGACAATAGCATTTTCGGTCCGGAGGACTTCAGCGTCTATGGCTGCTATTTGTTCGTCTTTCGCTGATCTTGATTTGGGAATGTACACTGGGGTAGAAGGGCTTCTATTGCGCTGTGCGAAGCAGATACAGCAAGGGTGGGAGAGCATGTAGAAAATATTATCCCCAAGCTTGGCTGCGAGCTGGTCCGGCGGTTGTCCAAAATACAAGTCGGTCTAATGAGAGGTGATAAATAGACATGATATAGAAACATGATACGGATTATAAGAGAAAAGTGGTGTAATGTAAATTAAAGAACACTCACTGTCGATAAACACTAGAATTCTCTGAGAATTCTCCGCACACAGGGCAAATATGAGTGATACACCCTGCCAGCCTGATCAAAATGTCACGCCTAGAGAACAGTGGAGGTAGAGCGATGGTGTTAATGCCACAATAGAGCGACCTGAAATCTGGTGCAGGAAACACGCTAGTAGATGACGAGAGCCCAGGCTGCTTCCTGGAAATGGCTGCGTGTATCACTTGACGTCAGTCTGATACTCCAATTGAATTGTCGTATATCAATCCGCGCAAGCTTTCAGGTAGAATTCCCCACAAGAACGAGACCGTGTCGTGGATAAGTGACGTATCCGAGGCAGCCTGCGCGAACCAGTAAGATTGTGGATGGGAAGAACTCTGGTCGTGGCCGACATGAAAATACCCTTGGGATTATTCCGCAAAACATCCGAGGTGTGTGGAAGTTTGGTGGAGGGGCGCAGATGCATTGCCGGCCCCTTGAGGTAGGGAGGAAAGAAAAGACATTGGGGTTCGAATTGACCAGATCTCGTAAACCGTATTTTTTGGCACCGGACATATATTTTAGGCCCTATTCATCGCCCAATTTAGAAAAAAGAAGTTCCAAAAACAAAACCGGACCTTTGAGGCGCCGGAACACAAAAATAGGATGCGCCTGGGCTGCGTGCAAGGCTCGATTGCGGGTACCAACATCAGATTTAACCACCGGAAGGCTACCCTCCGGACGATGGAAGTTCATATTGAGAAAACATATCACCGACTGTCACTGTGGCGTTGCAGGCCCAATGGTTGCCCAATGGCCCCCTCCTGAGATGGCCTCTGAAATACACATCCCTGGCCAGTGGCAGCATGTGAGAAGAGCGCTTCACCACGCGGACAGAGCGCGTTGCACGGAGGTGACAGGAAGAATGTTGTATTTTAGGCTCCATCCTCGAGTGTATTATCATACACAAAGGGCGGTACTTTATATAGGCTCTGAATTGCGTCGTTATAAAAACTGGAAGACCTCAGCACTCCAGCGATTAGACCCAAGTGGAGTAAATCTCTCCGAACCCTAGACGCGTTCTCCATGCGGTATCTGTCTCGCACATTTTCTGTCAGGGATCAAATGACAGTCAAAATTAAAAAACGGCGGAACGAGGCCATCGCCCACTGTTCCCTGAGATCCGTCACAGGCTTATTCGGTTCGACGTGCGTCGATTTCAGCGCCAAATTCGAAATCAGCGAGCGTCACTGCATCCTCAGGTTCCCATCGCGTACGTGCCCAACCCATTTGATGGCACGCGAGGTCACGCCGCTACGCCACACACCGGTGGACAATCTGTCCTGGAATAACAATTGAGCTTCTTTGACCGGCTTACTTGAGATTACAGCGAATACAATATAATTCAGACCAAACAGACCAAATGAGTATTTTGTTATTTAGTGTTCAATGGCCTTCTGAATAGACTAAACATTTAGAGTCTCAGTATGTTCTATGCAAATCACACTCTAAGCGATCGCATACAAATTCTACAAGCCATGTTTCAACACAAACGAGAAATATTCCTTAGGTTCCAATTTAGCTTTGTGCATAGGAAAGTTCTCTGTCAAATTACCGTTGCGTAAAAGCTAGCAGACCATTCCCAGCAGCTGAAACTAAAAGCGAATAATCCCTTATCTGCTCAGCACGCCGCAAGGGTCCTTTTTCTTATGAAGAATTCCGCCAGGCTATCGCAGAGCCACAATACAATGGACTAATGATATACTACAACATGAGTCGTAATCTTGCGTTCTATTATTTAAAAAAATGAGACTTGCAATTGGTGCGCTATTCCCCGACGAACTCAAGATGGATTAATTACCAAAATAATCCCCCACCTGGACAAAGCGAAGGATCTTAGTTGGGAATTCTTAAGCCATTTATATCTTTACCTCTTACTATCTCCTCACTATCGTCGTCTCATGCTGATCAGGGCTCCTGCTGAATGAGCGTGCGCCTGATGTCCTGCCGCTCATGTTCTCATGCTTGCCGATAGAGCGACGCGTTGCAATTCCCGCTTGCTTCTTGGATCATGTCAGAAGGAATTCTCTCTCCGCGCAAACCCCTTTTTCAGCCACCATACGTATACTACGAATATCGCAGCCCCGGAGAAACGGAGATCGGTCGGTCAATATATGGCAGTGATTGCGCAGTGGATGGCTACATTATACTTCCGCCGCTGCTTTTAACAAGCTTTTATTTCATGTTCATGACGAAGAACTCCGTGAGTACTATAAGTCACTAGGACTTCGTCACGACCGTTACTTCGTCCAGCTGATTTTCTGACACAACCAAAAGCATTTAGGTCCCAAAATTTGGAATACGAGATCAAATACATTTAATGAACATACTGGTGAAATTTTATAGGAAGGCGACCACCTGGGACGAAAGGCATATCACTTTGAGTCATCTGACAAACTTATCGCTCAAGCTAGCTAAGCTATATATTTTGGTCCAATCCTCTCTGAAAGATTAATAATATGAATTCATTTCAAACCGCCGTTGAACTTTTGGGGAATGTTTGTGAAGTTAACAAGTGAATTAACAATGGATTATTTTGAAGCACACGCAATGCGCACCCAGCACTTAGTGCCCAGAATTCAAATTGCCATCACAGAAGAGAGTTTCACGTTCTCTGATTTTGGGAGAGTAAGCTACGACTACAGCTTCGAAATTTAAACTTTCGATGAATACATGGGTTAGTCTACCGTCTACCCATACTTATCTTCAAGCTCACTACAGTATACTTTCCTCAAAGTATCCTCAAGATCTAGGGTTGTAAGTTACATCCAAATCAACTACCGAGTAAATTCCGAGTTCCTTCACTCAAAACCTCATATATCCTTCATTTGTTCTTCATGCTGGCTTAAAAGTCAGGACCCTCGAAGAAACTTCCACATATCACTTTAGTGCTCCTACCAACGTGAACAAAAATGCCTCTTCCCCGCTCTGTTCTCCGCGGCATTCGAAAGACTCATCTGAAACAACTTTCTCGGTTGGCACTCGATTAACGCTCCTACACAGCCGAGGATGCCCTACGACAGCTCTACTGTAACTGATTGGATCAATGCAAACCTAAGGGCCATACAAGCGGCCAAATATTCACGTAGGCGTAACGTAGAATTAAAATATCTAACAGTTCATCGGTAACAGAGGTCACCAGTGCGTCTCAGGATTCGCCCAATTGGAATCCAGTTTTGTTTGGCCTCGTCGAGACCGCGGCTATCTACTTGCGGTGAGAGCTGTTATCATTTACCAAGGCCTTTGGAGCTCAGTATCTGACGACAAGACAGTGGATAATAAGACCCCTTCGATGATCAAAGCCATCGAAGCTGCGCAACAGGACAATTTTGATGACGCAGAGAAATATCTTCTGGAGGCGCAAGAATATGTCAATGATGTGGTCTGTACGTTCTCCTACTCGCCCTGCCTGATTTAACACTTCATAGGCTGCTGCTTCGGACTGCACTTTCGTTCAACTATGCGGTAGGCCTTGCACTTCCCTGTCATTGCCTCATAGTTGATATATAATTCCAGATTTTGCCGACGTACGTTTATTTGTAATTTTATGACCCTTTTTATTGAACATCTTTCGACGTTCAACAAGGCCCTGATGGTACCTGGTTTTATAGCGGTGCCTATTGCGGAGCATTCATCAGCAACAGCGCCGATAAACCGCTTGTGGGTGTCACTTACAAGGTTCTTTATCGTCATCCTCTTTCTTAACTTGAATCTCATCATCTTTGCGGGAAGGGAACTGACAATTTTCGGGAGATGGTCACTGACATTCAATGGGATCCCGAGCTGGGGTTATTGTCGGGTTGTGCTTTCGGTGCACGTATTCATCATGAATTCAATGAAGCTTTATTCGGCAATTTCGGCGATGACGACCTAATTCCCTTCAGCTTGTGGGAGTGATTTCCTGACTTGATTTTCCACTCACCAGGATTACAGACGTCATGGTGGACCAACTCGCGAACGCTTACACAGCCGATGGCATACTTCATCTTACTGTCAGCAGTCTAATGTCCATATCCTGTTTCCATGCTCACCAAGGGTATCCTGCAGGGCCATTCCCTCGGCAGAGCATATTGTAGTCTCACACACGGCGAATTCCTCCGCAGGCAGACGGAGCCCCAGTTCGTGAAGTTCAAGTTTGGTGACACGTAAAGCTTCGCAGCTCCGCGTGTTGGCTTGGAGCCCTTTGCCTCTGCGTTTGGTACATTTATCGAAGGTGAAAAACATGCTTTCCGCATTGTGAACGAAGATGACCCAGTGCCTACGTTTCCTCCACGCACCAAGGATCAGCTCACAGAATATCCCTTCACCCATGTCGATAGGGGCTGGCTCATCCAGCTCGATGCTAGGCCAGAAAAAATGGAGTCTGAGCAGTATCCCAACAAACCTGTCGATCCCCAGTCGATTCCAGAAGTTATCTGGGAGGCCACAAATCACAGTGAGTGATTTGCTTTGAAAAACGCTTTTTGAACCTGGGCACTGAGTGCTGAGCATTGAAATAGGAGCTGTGAATCATTATGCAAGCTTGCAAGCTATTGGGAATTAAGAGGGGAAAGATGAGAACGTAATCAGACACAGCAGTTGCAACCTTCCGAGTACTAAGATTTGGCGTTTCATTTGCCATAAGATGGAAATCGATCAAAAAAATTCTCAGGTTCATGCGAGGGATACCCGGGCAATACGAGCATTGGCGCACTGAGAAGCCGCACCATAGCTGAGCTTTGTCCTTCTAGCAGTTTCCGAGGAAGAACACCAGTACCATCGAACCACCCAGCCGTTTTGTTTTTCTTTTCGTAGCGCCGTGATGGTGGCATATTCGAAAGCACGAAGGCGAGAGGAGTGTCATAGACGATGCACACCTTGTAGACCCAGTACTATTGGTTCTTGTGTCCTGGTAAATCCCCTGCTTGCCCACTGTGACGCTGAGTATAACTAGCAGTGCATTGAAGATAGTGCCGTGAGGAGAGCAAAGGACAGCGTCAGACTTAAGAGCAACCTCAGAGTCGATACAGGTCTTGAGTCGAATACTAGGCAACACGAATGAGGACCCAAGACAACAACCATATGGGCTGGTGTCTATCGCAGATACCGTGCTTGTTGCATAAAGAACTGCGAGGTGTGGACGAAAAGGAAAATGGCGTCACAAGAGACGGCGCAGTGCCAAAGCTGGCCACGTGCAGTGAAATGGCGAGTTCGATTTTTTGAAATGGTGTTCCGAACAAGTTCCAACTTCTCGCTTGGTTCTCGCCGCTCGCCAACTTGAACACACTGCAAATTTCTCTACGCAAAGGCACTGGGACAACAGCTGCCGGCGTTCATTCATTCTATTTCTAAGGAGAGAACGGGCGTGGAACACAAGTACTACGCAGGTACATCGTCCGATGTCTAACGCACACCTGTCACCATGCACAAACCGAAAGTCAGTGAGTACTTGAATACTTCGCCTTTTTTTAAAGACTTGTTGAAAGCAAAATTGAAATTCCAGTTCACTCTACAAGTATTCATAAGTATAACCTATGATTACACACAAACGATACGCACTTTTTTGAAGTGAGAGGTTCTAATTCAGGAAGTTCTCTGTCAAATGGTGCCTGCTCTCATTATAGCATCGGGAATCGCCGTCTCGTAGAAGCTGAGCTCGTTCCCACCAATCGACAGAGAGTATCCTCCCTAGCCCTCATAGCTGTGTAAAAATCAAGCTATTACTCCTTGAAGATCCTCACCACTCAACAGCTGCCAGTCGCGCGGCTCCTTCAAAAATGTGGCAATCAGCACCTACTACATCTTCTAGGCCGTCGAATCTTGGCGATCATTCAGATCAGAGCTCGTCGAAAGCAAAGGATCCCTTATCCCTTGTCTGCTCAACATGTCGAACGGGTCCTTTTTCTCGTGAAGGATTCCGGCAGGCTGTCGCAGAGACACACTCAGACCCAAATACGGGCTATTGTTACACCACAACATGGGCTGCAATCTCGCGATCTATTACCAATGAAGCGTGCAATTGGTGCACTATTGTCAAACGTACTCGAGATGGATTAACCACGTCAAGGTTCCCACCAGTCGGTCAAGAGATCGTGGAGATCGGAGTCCGAGTTGGAACTGAGTCGAAGCAAATGTCAATTTACCTTGACGGCCATAAATGCGCGGAATATTTCATTTATGCTAAACCAGGTACGACCTTTTTTGCAAAGACACTGCACGACTTCCCACTGAGAAAATGCTATAACTGTTGAAGAGGATACGGCAGTCGAAGAAATCGGTGAAGAGGTGCATTTTTTTTCGAAGGAACCCATTGTGGATTGGGAGAAAGCGGTGGAGTGCATGAACCGATGCAAGGACCACGAGCACTGTCCCGAAGATGAGGAGACGTACCTCCCTACTCGAGTCATCGACTGCTCAGATCCCTCTAAGCCACGCCTTGTCCATACCAACAGGCAAGTGCGAGGACATTACTGCAACCTGAGCTATGTCTGGGGCGGAGACCAGCCGCTGAAGACGACCCTTTCGAATATTGACACATATATCAATGATGGCATAACCCCACCCATACCTCAAACGATTGCCGACGCTATCTTTGTGACCAACAAACTCGGTTTCAAATATCTCTGGGTTGATGCCCTCTGCATCATCCAAGACTCTGTCGAGGACAAAAACAAGGAGTTAGGAATTATGTCAAACATTTATGCCGATGCCTATCTGACGATCTCCGCACTGTCGTCGTTTCGCGCCGATCAGGGCTTCCTGCCGAACGAGCGCGGTCCTGATGTCCTCCCGTTCATCTGTGCCGACCGAGCAAAGCCCGCTGGCCACATGCTTCTCGATATTTACATCCCGCGCCAAATGCGGGGAAAGGGCAAATACGAGACTGTGATTATGCACCAGCCCCTTGAAGAACGTGGTTGGTGTATGCAAGAAAGCATCCTCTCTCCGCGAAGGCTTATCTTCCAGCCGCCGCACTTGTACTACAAATGTCGCAGTTTCGGCACAATGGAGATCAGCCGGTCAACACGATTTACCAAATTTCAGCATCCCCGGGTGCCCAGCGCAGTGAAGGACTACATCATATTCCCGCCGCCCAGGAAACAGGGCGCCGCCTTTGATATCAGCGACGAAGAGCTCCGCAAGCGGTGGGGCATGATGCTGAGAGATTATACGGGACGCAGCATCTCCGTCCCGTCCGATAAATTTGTTGCACTAGCCAGCATAGCCGAGCTGTTCCAATCCTCTCTGAAGGACGAGTACATCGCTGGGCTCTGGCGCCAGAACTTGCTGAGCGATCTGCTCTGGGGAGTCTGGCCGCCCATGGGCCCGGACGAACGACACCTCCCACGCCCCGCAGTGTACCGCGCCCCAACATGGTCTTGGGCGTCCACGGACGGACTGCTCGGCGTGTCATCCTTCTACCCGCCACGGTCCGCCACGTGCTACGAGGCAGACATCCTCGCGTGCTCTGCGACGCCGAAAGTCAACACGCTGCCGTTCGGCGAGATCACGGCGGCGACGCTGACGCTGCGCGCGAAAGTGCGCCCTTTGATGCGGGACGGGAGCAGGTGCATGTTCACCACGCACCAAGGGACGCGTTCCGGCGACGCGTTCCTGAGCCACAAATCTGGCTCCTGGTGGACTCCTCCGCCAGGAAACTGCTTGCAGCCCCTATGGTCAGAGGATTCACCTCGAGGAATCGTATTTGACTGCCAGGAAGGCACGGAGACAGAGTATCCGATGGACTTTTATGTTATAATTTTGCGCGCCGGCAAGAAGTGGCAAGGTCTGGCAGAATGGATGCACGGACTTCTTGTCTTGCGGGTTGATGGGGAGGTTGAACAATACAGGAGAGTTGCGAAGCTAGAACTTCTGAGTAGTGATAAGGCTTTCCATTGGCCTGATTGGTTCGACGACGCTCCGTTTCAGATAGTTGCTTTGGTTTAGTTGCCTTCGGTTTTCACGGCGAACGACTACATTGACCAGAAAATCAAATACTCGAGTCGTTGTTCTTGTTTGAATTACATTTAGTATTATCCTCGGCTCACAAAGAAATAATGTAGCACAGTCGAAGTTCCCTTCTCAATTGACTCACTATTTGACTGCTGCTCTCGTCAATAGGCACCGGGAATCACCGCCTCGTCAAAGTCGAGAGCCCGTTCCCACCAACCGATAGTATCTCCAGCCGCCATAGCTGTATACAATTTGAAGGCAAGCTATTACTCCTCGACGGTCGTCTCAAGTCAACATCTGGCCGCGTGGCTGGCTCCTTCGAAAAAGAGACAACCGTCATCTACCTCGTCTAGAATGTTGTACCATGGTAGTCACATAGATCAAAACTCGTCGAAGGCGAAGAATCCTTCATCCCTTATCTGTTCAGCATGCCGGTCAGGTCCTTTTTCTCGTGAAGGATTCCGCCAGGCTGTCGCAGAGTCACACTACGACGCAACTACGGGTTATTGTTATACCACGACATGGGCCGAAATCTCGCGATCTATCACCAATGAAGCGTGCAATTGGTGTACTATCGTCCGACGGACTCGAGATGGATTGATCCCGCTAAGGTTCCCGCCAGCCGGTCAGGAGACCGTAGAGATCAGAGTCCAAGTCGAAACAAAGTATCGAAAGATGATGTCAATTTATCTCGATGGCCATAAAGGTGCGGAGTATATTATTTATGCTGAACCAGGTGCGCTTTTTTTTTTGTTATGACACTGCATGACTCCCCACTGACCAAATGCTGTAATTGAAGGGGATACGGCAGTTGAAGAAATCGGTGAAGAGGTCAAAACGTTTCCGAAGGAACCTTATGCGGACTATGAGAGAGCGATGGAGTGCATCAACCAATGCAAGGACCACGAGCACTGCTCCGAAAACGAGGGGACATACCTTCCTACTCGAGTTATGGACTGTTCGGATCCTTCTAAGCCACGTCTTGTCCAGACCAACAGGCGAGTGCGAGGTCATTACTGCAACCTGAGCTATGTCTGGGGCGGAGACCAGCCTAAGAAGACGACCCTTTCGAACATTGACACATATATCAATGAGGGCATAACCTTGCCCATCCCTCAAACAATCGCCGATGCTATCTTCGTGACCAACAAACTCGGAATCAAATATCTCTGGGTCGACGCTCTCTGCATCATCCAAGATTCCCCGGACGACAAAAACAAGGAGTTGGGGACTATGTCGAGCATTTATGCCAATGCCTATCTCACGATCTCAGCACTGTCGTCGTTTCGCGCTGATCAGGGCTTCCTGCCGGACGAGCGAGCACCCGATGTTCTCCCGTTTATTTGCGCCGACAGAGCGACGCCTGCTGGCCAGATGCTTCTCGAAGTCATCATTCCGCGCCAAACGCCGGGACTGCGGAAATACGAGACTGTGGTCATGTACACGCCCCTTGACGAGCGCGGCTGGTGCATGCAAGAAAGCATCCTCTCTCCACGCAGACTCATCTTCCAGCCGCCTCACGTGTACTACAAATGTCGCAGTTTTGGCAAATTGGAGATCACCCGGCCAATGCAATTTAGCTATCAGCAGCATTCCGGGGTGCCACCTTTAGCGGTGAAGGATTATATTATATTTCCACCGGCCAGGAAACAGAGCGCTGCCTTTGATGTCAGCAACGAAGAGCTCCGCGAGCAGTGGGACATGATGCTGAGAGATTATACGGGACGCTGCATCTCCGTCCCGTCCGATAAATTTGTCGCACTGGCCAGCATAGCCGAGCTGTTCCAATCCTCTTTGAAGGACCAGTACGTCGCCGGGCTCTGGCACCAGAACTTGCTGCACGATCTGCTCTGGAAAGTCTGGCCACCCATGGGCCCGGACGAACGACACTTCCCCCGCCCCGCAGCGTACCGCGCTCCAACATGGTCATGGGCGTCCACGGACAGACGACTCGACCTGTCATCCTTGTACCCGCCGCCGTCGGCCGCGTGCTACGAGGCAGACATCCTCGCATGCTCCGCGACGCCGAAAGTCAGCACGCTGCCGTTCGGCGAGATCACGGCGGCGACACTAACGCTGCGAGCGAAAGTGCGCCCTCTGATGCGGGACGGGAGCAGGTGCGTGTTCATCGCGCACCGAGGGACGCGCTATGGCACCGCGGAGGTGAGTCACGAGTCCGACTCCTGGTGGAGTCCCCCGCCTGGAAATTGCTTGCAGCCCCCTTGGTCGGAGGATCCACTTCGCGGGATCACATTTGACTCTCAGGAAGGCACAGAGACAGAGCGTCCGATGGACTTTTACGTTATATTTTTGCGCGCTGGCAAGAAGTGGCAGACTCAGGTGGATTGGATGCACGGACTTGTTGTCTTGCGGGTTGCTGGCGAGGTTGAACAATACAGGAGAGTTGCGAAGCTGGAACTAGATTATAATTTCCATTGGCTTGATTGGTTCGACGACGCTCCGCTGCAAATAGTCGCTTTGATCTAAATACGTTGGATTTCACGGTGTCGATTGGTTTCTTAGAAGCGGGCACGCAACACAGGCCTAGTACAATATATCTTCTTAGGCTTGAGGCCCTGACTGAAAACTAAGCAATTGAGTGCAGCGAACGATTAGCCTTCATGGAGGATGCAAGAGAAAAACGTACATGCACACCGCAAGGCTTTGCTACTGAGGAAAGAAAAGGGAAGAAACGACACAAGGCGTGCAGGCATACATACATACTATTATATCTGTACAACAACAGCAACAACAACCGCCGGCTTCTCGTACACACTTCTACGGCTATGAGTCTTCTTGTACAATGTGTACACACCTAGCAGAAAAGGAATATTAAATGAGTATTTCTTCGCCTTGCAGACCAATTAGGCGAGATAGAAAAACATACGCACAATATAGGTTCGTTTTCTTCAAGCTGTACACGCCTATGCAGAATTACGCATCGATGAGCGTTCATCGATCATCTCGCAAAAGGAACGAGATAGAAAGGCACGCACGTCACTCGTACACACACAAGTGGCGCTATAGTTGATCCCACTCCCCCTCCACCACGGGCATCGGCGGCGCACCACTCGGGACCACCTGCACGCCGTGCTCCATCGAGAACGAGAGTACAGGTATGTCCATGTCCGCCTCCCCGCCGCCACCACCACCATCATCCTCGCCCTCCTCATCACTGTCCACCTCCCCCGCACCGCCCTGCGCCAGCGGCGACGGCGACGACGACGACGCACCGGCCAGTGCACCGTCATGCTCAGACGCCGCGTCTGCGGCGTTCTGGAACCACACGCGGCCCTTCGGCAGGATGATCGTGCGCAGCGTCGGGCAGTGGCGGTGCCACCGCTTCGCGATGTCCGCCTCCGCGGGGTCGAGCGCGGCGAAGGTGTCGGTGCTCGGCGAATCTGGTGCGGCGGAGGAGGTTGATGCCGTTGATTGGGCTGCTGATGTGGAGGATGTGGAGGAGGAGGTGGAGGTGGACGGGGTGATGGCGGCGGGGGTGATGATGGTGGCGGGGATGGGCGGGGCGAGGACGGTGGGCGCTGGTGGGCGGGTGGGCGCGGCCATGAAGGTTATGTACTAGGTTTGGGGTGTGAGTTGGGTGGAGTAAGCGTGTATAGGGTGTAGGGTGTACCTTTAGGCACCGGAAGTTGGACAGCACGGCAGCAGACTGCTCAAGGAGCTCCTACCAAACGACACGGCGATAAATTCCAAGTAGGGCAAGAAAAGAAGCGCATACACCCACCTGGTTGTACTCCGCCATGAGCATGACGAGGTGCAGTGCCTCGAGCTCCTGGAAGCGCGCCGCGAGCGCCTCGAACAGGAACCCAGGCGCCGTGGGGTCGAAGCTGATCACACTGAGGCGGAGAAGCGACCCAGAGCCCTCTTGTAGCGCGTCGAGGCTCGCCAGACTCATGTCAGGGAACAGCGGCACCGACACAACCCGCACCGGGCGCCCCTGCACGACCGTGCGGATGAGCGTCGCATCCGCGTGCACGGCGTTGAACGTCCGCAGGCGCGGCAGCGCCTCGGGGGCAAGCGCAAAGGCCTCCTCCGGCGGGACGGACGGCGCGCCGGAGAGCGCATCGACGAACGGGAGGAACATGACCGCGTCCGTCTGGTACCCGCGCAGCGTGAGCTCCTCGAGCGCCGTCTGCGTCTCGAGGAAACGCGCGAGCGGGCGGCGGCAGTAGATCGACGTCGTGAGCTGCTTCAAACGGAAGGTGCACCCGTCGAAGATCCACAGCGGCGCGTGCGCCTTCGGGAGCTCGAGCGCGAGCGACGTGAGCGCGGTCGTCGCGCGCAGCGCGCGTGCGAGTAGCCTATAGAAGTTCCCCGTCGGCCGCGCCTTCGCGTTTTGCTCGATGCCCTCGCGCGCCTTCGTCATGGTGATGTCGAGCGCCCGCACGAGCGGGGGCAGCCGCGGGTTGCCGAGGATCGTGCGCAGGAAGGCGACGATGGCGGCGGGGCGCGCGAGCACGACGTCGTGGTAGAGCCGGCGGACGGCGACCGTCGAGACGAAGGCGTTGGCGACGAGCAGCGGCTCAAGCTGTTTTTTATTGAGGTTCGCGAAGATAGTGTCGAGGATCTCGGTGGGCAGGCGCGGGCGGGCGCTAGGCGGGCGGATGCTCTGCGGCGAGGGCGCAGTGGAAGCGGGAGACGGCCAGACAGGCGCTGAGCGTGCCCGTGAGGTGGAGTTGCAGATGGCGGTGAGCGTGTCAGCCTCGCTGGAGAAGAGCTGGAGGCGGTCCTTCAGGGTGCTGAGCGTCGCAGACAGGGCCATGGTGGCAAGATCAAAGGGCGACATCACATTTCGCACCACTTATAAGCCCAACTCGGCCCGGCATGTGGGACCCATGCCAACGCCACCTCTAGAAGGCATTCAAATGTCGTTAATTATGACCATGGCCGCAGACATATCCACAGCTCTACATTAGTTGATATAAATACGTTATTATTGAACCCCCATCTATTGCACCTTGGTCTTTTTGCCACCCAGGATACCCCGCGCCTCAGCCTCTGCCTCGGCGATGATACCCTCCGCCTCGACCTCGGCCATCAGCTTGCGCTCGATTTCATCTTGCTGCTCCTTCGTCGCATCCTTCATCGCGCTCTTCGCCGCCTGCACACGAGCACGATACTCGCGGTACTTGGTGTCAGTCCCGAAGATCCTGTCCCACCAGCGGAACGACGTCGAGAAGTTGTTCGTGAACGCCATGTGGTGGAAGTCGTGGTGCTCGGCGCCGGACCAGAAGGGCACGATGTTGTGCAGCGACCAGGGGAAGTCTGCATCTTGCATTAGCACACGACCTCGCAGTATCAACGACGGGGACTAACCATATCCGCTGTGCGCGTCGATAGCCTGGAACAGCCTTAGCACGATCCAAATATATACCGTGATAATGTGAAGGTTCTGCGTGAAGTAGCAGTACAGCAGCGGGCCCAAGATCGTGCCAGTGCCGAGGATGAACACCTCCGCAGGGTGCGCGTACTCCGCGGCCAGTCCGAAGGGGGCCGAGTACTTGTGGTGAATTTTGTGAATGTGCTTGTACAGGATGCCCGTGTGGAGTGCCTGGTGAGCTGTGTGTATTTATACATGGTCAGTACAAAGCCGCTGCGGAGGATAGATGGCCGCGTACCAAGGAAGTGGAAAAAGTCCTCGAAGAAGAAAAAGAAGAAAATCTGCGGCGCCATCGTCTTCAGCGCGGGGAACGGGACCTGGTACGTCTGCATCCCCAGGCCCTCCGCCGTCGGGTGGAACAACCAAATCTACATCACCCACCAAACTCATCAGCACTGCAACTTATTCACACGGGGAAAGAGGGGGACATACAGCAGGGAGCTCAATCGTAAAGTGCGAGAATAACACCTGCTTCGTGCACGCCCACTGCTCCGCCGGCGTCGGGACCTTGTTCGGCTGCAGCTTCCACTGCCTGAAATAGGGTATGGCGTCGATGATAATCCACGGGATGCTGCGCCCGAAGTAGACCACCTATGCAATATATAACACGTCAGCATCTAGTTCTCTCTCAAAAAATGGGGAAGCCTGGGGGCTTGTGAAGGGAGAAGGAAGATAACAGACCTCGTGCAGCAAAAAGCTCATGAGACCCGTCGCGATGATGGGATTGCCGATCCACACGTACCACGCGACCCAGCTCTGCTCGAGCCACGAGAGCGCGGAGAAGTCGGTGCCAGCGTACAGCTCGGTGAGCACGTCCGTCGCTGTGCTGTTCAATGCCATTTCGTTTCCGAGAGCGACCAGTCGAAGTGGATAGCTGTCGTAGTCGTAGTTTTATGCGTTTGCGCTATAAGCAATGGGTATAACAACAACGACGCGAGGGGGGTTGGGTTATATACGCCCGGCGACCAGGTCTGGAACCGCAGAGGAAGAGGGAGGCGGGAAAAGGACGGAGGGAGGTGGTGGTCGTTCGCAGAAGAAATACGGGGGCGCCCCACGCGAACCGCACCACTTTTCGGAAATTCCAAAAATATGGCGTGACATACGCTAGAGCACGTGAGCGGCACCGGCCGGCAGGATGTGATGTTCAGGGGTTCGCCCGACGCGGTCGTTCTCGATCCCCCCTTCGCGGTCGTGGCGACGTGTGGGTGCGTCTAGACTGGGGTGCGGTGTCTGGAGCTGAGGAAATTTTGGTTAGTACTTGTGCTGGGGAAAACTGGTGATTGAACGACGTTACAATTTGTGTGGGACGAAGTTTATCAAATAGAGGTTTGCTAATTGGGCCCCGCCGGCCACTCGCAAGGAGCGCAGAATGTGCCGTATCGAGAAAAGCGAAAACAGAAATGCTACACTAGAAAATTTTATTAGAACTTTGCCCCAACTTTCCCAACAGCCCTCAGCGATCCGGTGATGTCGCGTCGCACGAACAGAATTTTTTCACAAAAAACCAAAGGACAGCCGACTTGATCACACAAAGCATGTTCATCCGAAGATATCGTTCCATTCCGTTCGTTTAATCTATTCGTACATCTAAGTATGCAGTATGTAGAGCCGTACCCTATCGAAGGGAGATAAATATTCATAATAGTAGGAATAAAAACTGAGCGACGCTTGTGGCAAGTCGTAATAGTACAGCGCAGCGCGCACTCAGACGAGCGGCGGCGAAAGCGAAGGAAAGAGCGCAAGCCAAAGAAAGGTGGCGTCGGGACTCGAAAGTCGAAGGAGGGTTGGGCCGCATGGCGGCAATTGCAGTTCCAAAAGAGAGTTTGGAGTTGTACGCCCGGCGGGGCGGGGCGTGGTGTAGGTTGGTGCGCGGCGGAAGCGCGGTGCGCCGCAATGGTTATGCGAATGCGAATGCAATGGGGAGTTGCGGGGCGCTGGCTCGACTGTGGCGAGCAAAGGCGAAAGCGAAGCGAAAGTGGTTAAGCCGATGGGCGGGGGGAGAAAGCGAAGTCGTGCGTCTCTCTCGTGCGGCCGCGGTAGTATGTCTGGCATGCAGATGTAGTATGGTTCTCCCTCAGTTATCGCCTTCCTTTTTTTGTCGTTTGTGATTTTCGAATGCAATGGCGTGATGGCTAGACGCTCAGTGGCGCATGACACCCCAGGCGACGAGGCCGGCCGCAGCGGCGAGGAGGACGAACACCGCTGCGGCGACGAGGCAGCGGCGCGCCCACTTCACCTCGACCGTGCGCAGCGTCGCAATGAGCGCCGCGCGCTCCGCGGGCGTCTTCTCGGGCATCCACACCTCCACCGCCTCCTCGCCCTCGGCAGCGGGCGCGCTCTCGGGCTCACGCAGGGGCGACATCAGGATGAACGCGCCGAAGATCCAGAAAGGCGGGAACACTGTAAGTATCAGAAAGTAATCAGCACAAGCTCGAGGGAGAGAAGGATGAGGGAAGGACGCACGGAACCCGAACTTGAACAGGAACATCGCGAGTGTCGCCGGCTCCGGCGCGACGCGCGTGTACGCGGGGAGCGGGATGCCCGCGTCCTCGGCGTACGGCGGGGGCACGTCCGCGAGGCTCTGGCGCCGCGAGGCGTCGTGCCGGCTCTCTGCGGAGGGTGTGGCGTCGAATGTGTACCCGAAGACGGCGTCCGTGGGCTCCATAGCAGTGAAGGAGGTCGAAAGTGTGCGGGTGAGCGCGGGCATTGGGCGCTGGGCCTCGAGATCGAAGTGCGCGGCGGATGTGGATGTGGAGGCAGACATTGTGTTTGGTGGTAGTGGTGAAGGCGCTGAAGAAGATGTGGGTGGCAGTAGTTGTGGGCATTTGGAATGAGGACGGGCTGGTTATATACGTTCTGCGCGATGGGCAATCCAGCGCCAATCGACTGAGAGCCGTTGCCATGGTCCGCTTTTGGTAAAAAGCAAAACTCCAAACAGGGACAAGCAAGCGGTTAAATATACCTGCGTTTTCAGTCCTCCTCATCTGTAGCCTTTGTGGTGATATCACTCACAGAATCATGGCCGATAATCATAAAAATAGCCTTCATAGTCGATTAACTCCACTATAAAATTCAAAATGTGTGTAATAAATGGAAGAAACTAGCAAAGATACTTACGCGCCCCATACAAGGCAATTCTTAGACTTACTAAATATAGTAATATTCTTATCGGCGATAGCTCCGCATCATTTCAATCGCACAAGCGGGCCGGGCGTAAATTACTATATATGGCTTCTGAGAACGTACGGCATCCCATCGTGGCGTCCACACCAATCACCAGCAATCACCCCGCTCCCCGCAATTTCACACAACTGTCCCTGAAAAAAGGCCGCGATTGGTATGTAATGAGGCGATATGCGTCGTCACTGCGCTTGATCAGTCGGATTGGTTTTAGTAATGGTATGTGGCACCCTTCGACTTTATGAAGATTAGTGTTGATTGCACCGGAATTACACCTCCGTCTCCAGACCTCCAGAAATGCCCGCTACATTTTGTTCCACGTGTATGTCTTCCAAGGAGCATCTCACTGTACCACTACTATATTAGGTGACAGTCCCCCATGTGCATTTCAGTTGACACAAATTGATGTACACTAGTCAGACACTAGTTCCGCTCCATCAATTTATTTCGCCGAATTTCGGAAGTTCACGTATCTTCTCGTTTATCTCTGAGCCCCAACTGGACAACGTAGAGGAGCATTGGCACGGCCAACCAGAACACTGCCTCTCGGTGGCTAATACATCAAAGTCCAGAAGGGTTTGGCTTGTTAGTGAGGTGCGAAGGATATCCAACAGCACAAGTAGGATTTTTTTGCAACATTGATCTTCAGGCACCTTGTATCGGTGTGACTCGTACAGGGACAATGCAAATTTTTGAATTTGCAGCCAACGATCGTAATATTTCATCCAGAAAACACCTTTTAGTTTCAACATCGCGCGAACTTGATGTATGAGATATATTATGTACCCATCTTAGTGCTAACCCGGGAAATGTAAGACCGGCTATAATGTCTGGGATGGACTGTGCTATCGTCAAAGGTGCCACAGCATCTGCGAGAGAGTTGTAGCCGTGCTTCGCGCTATGATTCAAGACTGCTATTGGGTTTAATTTGGGCATCTCACTGGACATTTAGTGAGTCAAAGATAGGTGAGTTGATTTACAAATGATGAAGATAAGCACATACTAGTGCATTCGCATGTAGCACGTATTCATTGCGCTACCCACCAAGTATTTCTCTGCCGCCTCCGCAACGTCGAAGAAGAGGTTGGCTTCCATCTCTATTACAGAGGGCTGCCGATATTGCGTAGCTTCTGCACTGGGGTGAACAAACTGAAACAAGACCTCCAGAACTGCCGCGCGTTCCTGTAGTACGACCGGCTCCGTTCCAACCGATGTCATCTCTGGGACTGCAAATCCAGCGCTTGCACCTGCCAGATATTTGCTGTGTATTTTGAAAAGGACCCCGTCGCTCGACTGAAAAGTGACGTCTGCGTTTACATCACAGACTAGTTAAGTGCCGGGGCGATTAGCTGTCGAGCCTGCACGTATGAACATGTAGGAAACACACATAGTGGACATAGCTTGACATCAGCTTTAGAGTCGACTGTTTGAGATCGAATAGTCCCTGAGCTCATGGTGGTTAAGGTATGAAGCAATGCAAAGGTGAGGCAGTTATCGATAGGCCTTGCGTTTCTGGGCGCTTATTTTAATTCCCATCACGGGCTGATGCTGTCATACCCCATGAGGGCACCAGAAGAACCGCATCAGCGGGTCTGGGTCTGTGGCGATAATGCTCATCGCGACGTACGTGAGCAAGTGGTAGAGCCCGTTTGTGTATCCGGTTCTTTGGCATTCCCAGGGGCATTTTGCGCCGGAGTATCTACAGCTCTGAGTCTTAACGCGAGCAATTCTGCACAAAGAGCGGACACCCGAGCAGCGTGCGAATGCGGCGCCGGCGTGAGTGACAGGGTGAGAGCG
>JAEKIV010000384.1:0-42805 GCA_016801325.1 Hypholoma fasciculare
ACTCCGTGGACCCATATAATATATGAACATTGTATCTGTTCGGTGGACCGTATTATTGGGTACAGTGTTATAGTGGTATGTGTCAGTGAAACATATGCCCAAGTAACCGTCGCAATATCTGAGTCCTGCTGATTTAGATTTATTGGTAGAGCGGTAACTCGGCAGTCACGACGACGAGTGCTCCACCTTCCACGCTTTTTAGAGACCACACGGGGAGTGCCCTCGGAATACCAGACCTTTGAAAATCATAAACCAAGCCACTCTGTCGCTTCACGCCGGGATTTGGGCGCACTTCGGGCCGCCAGAACGTTTAGGGTTAGGGTGCGCCTGCATCGTGAGTGACGTGGGAGCCTGAGCGCTGACCACGACCACCACCGTCGTGGCTGCCGAGCCCACACCCCCTCATTCTTGCAATATTCCTCATCTCATAATTTCGCTCCTCGTCACTGCCTCTTTCGGATGGGATTACTGCTGGACCCTTGAGGATCGCACAGTGCATCAGCGAACTGATGGTACATTTGCCCAACATACTGCCCAGTCCCGAAGATGTGATAATTGTCTGCTATGCCCAGTTTGACGTATGGTAAGTGCACTCCCGATGCTCCTTCTACCCCCCTGTAACAAAAAGCACCCCCAGATATTCTACGGATTCCCCGACCCCCTGCGTGCACCCTCTTGAACATGTACACGTCTACGCAGTCCTTTTTCGGCTCGCATCATCTGCGTGTCTACGTCGACCGCCATGTCAAAGTTTACGCACTCGCTCGTGTCGATCCATGCACGGCGATGTTCATGTAGCTCTCCCCTTTCTTGCGCTCCAAACAGGTGCGTGGCCCCTTTCGCCGCTGCCACTCTACGGCTCATTTTTAGCTGACATCATGGCTAGAAATCGCGCCTTCGGTGCTCGCGCGTGAGCACTATGCACCGCCCGGGACTTTCGGGAGGAGGGATTTCAAGCGACGCAGCACGCACCGAAGTGGGTTCAACTAAGGATCGGCTCTCGAAGGCTAACCTTTACAGGTACCTCGCACCCACGTATCTAAACCTCGCCTTTTTCTGCCACTGGTCATGTCACATCCTTTTACTACGCACCATTCCCTTATGCAGATCTCTCCACTTTCCCACCCACGCCCATCTTGACGCCTAGCTCTCAACTTTACGCATTATATTCTAAAGAAATACGCTATCTGATTCACCACCCTTCGTCTCGTGCAACGGTTATTATTCGGCCAACCGCGCTCACTCGTTCACTCTAGTGAACACTGTGCTCGGCGCCTTCTATGCCTAGCATCGCATAGCCATTGCCCCGTAGATCCCGGGGTATTCGTTCTTCCGTGATTGATGCTCAGCGGGATGCGGCAATTAACGAAGAGCAGAAGAGCGGAAGACGCCCGCGAAGTGAATAGAGCAAACCTCCTTCCGAGGATACTACACTTGGGTCAACGGGTGATCCCGCCAAAATTGTTGCTCCCGATGAACGTATCTTCCGTTAGTCTATCGGACAGCATGCATTGAACGCACTTATGTTCGCTTCAGCTTGTTTGCGTGGATTGGATGTGTCCAGCGTAGGCTATGTATATTAAACGATCTAAAATAAACTTTTTTCAGTCATGTAGGGGCCTCCGGGTAGCTCCCTTTCAACGTCCAACCGTGTGTATGGTATATGCTCATATGTAGAAACACTAGGGCGTTTCAACGTGATGTGTCCGTCGAAAATCACCGTGCATTTGAGTGGATTATTTCCCGTAGCAGTACGCAATCGGATAGCTCCTGTAGAGTATGTTTGTGTGCATACATTTTGCTAGCGCCCATTGATCCGAGGGTAGGCGGTGCGTTTTTGATCCGTGGGTAGGCAGTGCATTTTTCTCGGGCCCTCACCATCTTTAGTACATCTACGTAATGGTATGCCTATTTGCACTGCACCTTGACATAATGATTGCATAGCCATCATGTCTTATATAAAACAGCAATGTCAAGGACACCGAGTCTCGACAAAAGTGCCCGTGTCCTACCTAGCTCACCAGTTGTGTATACCACTCACATTCGTACAATATTTTCACTAATATTCTTGTTACGTACCAGATGGCATTCTTCAGGAATGCGACAGACGTTGCAATAAATGGAGGAACATTCGCGGCAATTACCACAACGCCGACCCAGACAGGAATAGGTGAGATCGGCTTCCATCGCGAGCATCCCAAAATTCTCAAGTGATCTTACCTACAGAAAAACTCATGAAAGCAGCCAACCCGAGTGCGATGCACAACTCAAGCGCACGCTACGATCCTCCTAAATGTCACCCCGGTACTCGCGAGGCCGTCCTCGAGCATATCATGCAGTGGATCTTCGGCTCCGACGACAGAGACGCCCTGATTCTGTGGCTATACGGCCCGGCAGGCGCTGGGAAATCGGCAATCATGCAAAGCATCGCGGAGAAGTGCGCCACGCTCAATATGCTGCTCGCCAGCTTCTTCTTTTCCAGATCAGATGCCACGAGGAACCATCCCGGGATGCTCATCGCAACTATCGCGGCCCAGATCGCAACCATGATACCCCAGACATCCACGGCTATCGACTGCGCCATCGTCCGCGATCCCATGATATTTGATAAAACGCTCGACGACCAAATCGATTCACTTATCGTTGGGCCGTTGAAGAATCTCGCACGCACTAGAATCCTCACAGAAGATCGCATGCCACCCCCCTGCCTGATTCTAATTGACGGCCTGGACGAATGTAACGACGAAATCCAACGTACCTTCGTTCTGAAAGCTATTGCGCGCGCAATACGTGCCCATAACCTCCCTCTCATTTTCCTAATTTCCAGTCGGCCCGAGACGGATATCAGGCTCTCTTTCGACTCCAAAGAGCTGGCTGGTCTGTGGCGATCGCTCGTTTTGGATAATTCATACAACCCCGATTACGACATTCTTCGCTTTCTAAGCGATTCGTTCTGGTCAATCAAAGAGACGCATCCATTGAGAAGACATATACCAATAATGTGGCCGCCTTCCTATGTTGTGGATGCTTTAGTCAGAAAATCATCCGGCCAGTTTATCTATGCCTCCACCGTGATCAAGTATATATCGGCTATCCGCGCCTCACCTCCACGGCAGTTAGACATCATTCTCGGCGTTCGCCCGGCACGCTCAGGCGACATTCCGTTTGCCGAGCTTGATGCTCTATATACGCATATTCTCTCCTCCGTCGAGGACAGGCAGCTTATGCTAGATATCCTTGCTCTCTTGATGAATTACTTCGTCCTCGGTACAAGCAGGCCAATGGATATATCCCAATTTCTTGGAGTTGATCCAGAAGACGTCGACGTAGTTCTCTCGTCACTGGCATCCATCACCGCCACCAATGTCCAGGGTCATGTTTATATTTCCCATGCGTCGCTGAGCGACTTTCTCTCTGACCACACACGAGGTGGACATTTTCACATCACCAATCCCCAATACTCTGCCCGGCTCACGCGCAAAGGAATCAAGTGGATCCGCTCACAACGAGAAACAAATTTCACTCTGGATTTAGTTGCAATTTCCGAAGAAGTCTTCGCTGGGCCTCGATTATTGGAATTTACGGATGAATTGTATGAAGACCTAGAGTCTCTCCCACTAGATTTGATTGAGCACGATGCGCGGCTGCGTGAACAAGGCAACCGTTCGGGCAGACACAATATATGGAAATATCTGCTGCTCATGTTCAAATGGCTGCAGCCACAGCAATCTGACAATACTATCATTTGGGAAGATCCCAGGCATCAAAAACTTTGTATACCATGCGCAAAGCGTCTCAAACCGCTCATTATCAAGGATTACTTCAACGATAACATAAGGGTCAAACATTTTCCCTCGTTGATGGAGACACTAATTCATGACTTTACGATAAATGGAACACGCTACGACACAGTCCTGACGGCAACACTGAACGAATGGGCGCCCACGCAGAAGTTCTGGAATCTCGGATATACCTCAGAAGCTCCTGCTGCTTTCATCATCTTCAAGACCATTGGACTCTCGGCCGTCAACGCGGGAGAAAATCCGTATATTCATGCCGCTTTGCGACTGGTAAAATCACTTACAATACCCACCCATAACCAACGCGACGACCTCCAATTTTTCAGGTGGCTTTCATCAGGGAATCACGGGCCACTTGTGCGTCGGCCTAAGCGGCGCGGTATAAACCTCGTAAAAACCAGCCGGATGCAAAGAGAGGTCCGCCTCAGAAAGCTTCAAAATGGGCTACGAGGAAATTCCTGGGAATCATACAGCAGCTATACGTGGAATCGGGACCTGGTCTCGAAGCTACTCATTCCCATTCTTGATCAATGCCCCAAGTCCGAAGAGCTTCTCGAAATAATTAAAAGGCGTATCAGACGTGTCACCTTGAAATACACGCCTCGCCGCCGCCTGAGGGATGCCGTGTACAGGTACATCCATCGCACCTCGGATGCTGGAAATCACTGACGAGGGTGTCTCGCTGGGTAATATTACGCCGGTATTTATTTTAGAGTATTTATATTATTATGTATCGTTGAATAACTTGAGCTGTACAAACATATTAATTCAGAGCATTCGTAGATCATGTTTCTTTCACTGCTCGTACCGTGGGTTGCTTTTCACGCGTGATTGCAAATGCGAATCACGAGCAGAGCAGGCCGCGGGCAAGGAACACGCATGAACACCGTGGATTTAATTATCAAGACTCGAGTATATATATATGTTAAGGGGCATACTAGTCGCAATAATTTCAGTCGGGCGTCTGCACTGGGAATTCGAATTTTGTTCAAGTGCACTGCCGAACTCCTGCGCAGCCCGTCGCGCACGATGCGTCGCTCTGCTATCCATTGGTGTGTCTTCTGAATTATGTGGCTTCCTGCTCCTGTTCACACATCTTCTGTCGTCTACATCCAGGACACCTGCGTGCGCGCCCACTTACCTGCGCCTTCTCTTGCAGCTACGCCACTGCGCTCTGCGTGTCACCCCCGCGACCCCCTCTGGCGTCCTGCTACGCCTATACTCACATCTCTACATTAAGCACGCTCACACGTGCTATCGAGTCGGCTTGTGAGACGCATTCACCCAGCCAGGGCTCATCGGCGACGGTGCGGCGCCGTGCTTTGAGCACCGCGCACTTTCAGCGCGAGCCTTCATCGCGACAACAATTCGGCAAACCGCATATGCGGTTCAATCAATCGGTGCGCACACTTGTCCACTTTCTAAACTTATTTATTGACCCGGATTTCCTGCTTGCAGCTACTCTCATGTCTCCGCATAAATCCTGCGTCTGACTCCGCCCACTTCGCCTTGACCTCCCTACCGGTTTCGCCGCTATAATCGATGCTCGAAATTCCGCTTCCGGCGCGGACATTCTATCAGACTCGACTATTTCCTATCAAGAACGGGACTCGCGCCGTGCACGTAGATGAACGCCGTGTTATACTTCAAGTTTACGGGGCAAGCGCTCGTCTACCGGTCCTCGCCGACGACTGTGTCTACGTCACGTCGCGTACCTCACATGCGGAGCGACTGGTGCGCGTTGAAATGTACGTTGTTCTGGTCACGCGCGATTTAAACGTGGCTCTCTGTGCGCGGAAGAACGTCTCCAATATATGTCATGAATGAGCCGGCGCGTACTCGCTTGCTAAGGTTCCACGCACGTCTGAATTCGACGTCTCTCCCCGTGCCCTGTGTCCTTTTTATCGGCGCTCGTATGCCCTGCGTCATCTTATGCATCCTGTATAACTTGATCTTCGCCGATCTGATCACTGCGTCTGCGCCCTGTGCGTATGTCTCCGATCTACCTACACTACGCGTCTTCCTCGCTCATCTGCCGCTGCATCTGTAGCCACGTGTCTCTCCCACTGAGCACTCCGGTGCGCAGTGCACCTTCCGTGAGCGTCCTCCTACCTCCACTCGCGTCTTTCTCTGTCAACACGTTTCGACAGTCAGGACCGGTGGAACTCTTGTGTGTTCAGTCGTGTACGACGCGTCGCCCTGCCATCTATTAGTGCGTTTCTTATTCTGTTCTCCCACGTGTGTTCACTCCTTCCTTCAGTCTACAACCACGCCGCCTGCACCTCGAATATCAACGGAAACCGGACATCGAACTCACGCTTCACTCCGAGCGCTCGTCCCCCTGCGCTCGAAATACGCCTCATGCATTTCCAGCGGAGGGTCAATTATAGGCTGTTCCACGGGACTTTTAATTAGAATTTCGAGCTCTTTATATCTCCTCAATCAAAATTCCCTGAATCTGATGAAGTACGCGCGCTGCTCACTCGGCGTATGAGACGGATCTCTCTTCCTTACTCGATTCGGCGCGATCTGTGGGGTGCAGTGACATTAAAGACACATACGCAGCATGTCTGATATTGAAAGGTTGTCGTTGTGTGCGAGCGACAACCGGTGTGGTCGTCTTGAGGGGTTCCCGGAAAAGTAATGACCGTAGTGTAATTATTTATGAGGATAATAAAATCTTTTCTGCCTGATAGCTTCGGAATGCGAGATTACTCGAGACTGACTGTAATTCTATGAGACGGAATGGGGGAGGAAAGGTAGCTCCCTTGTATGTATGATACAGCACAGTTTAAATATCTCGGATCTGATAGCTATTTGCTCAGGGAAACGTTCTAGCAACGAAATGTCCGAGGTTCTCGTGCGCCGAATTTGCTCCCTATAGCTCTGTGTCCGAGGTGTGTGCTCAGAGCTTAAAATGGGCATATTTCATCCTTTCGGGGCTCAGGCGCCGTGGATACCTCACAATATTACCAGCAATTAATATTGGAATGCGCTACCATCTGCTGCAATGCGATATTTACCTTGCGCGGCGCGCGCTTCATGCTGATATTTCTGACGCTGAGAAGGTCACAGCCATCGCACTGTGCGAGCGGTTGAATGCCCGCCGCGCGCGCATACATCATTCTCTGAACCTGTGGAAGAGCTGTTGACTGACTCACTCTGACCGTGAATTTTCCGTACACGCCTCAAATCGCCAGGCGCCTTCCATCTGCTCCGCGCGTCTCGCTTTCGCACTCAGGGCTCTGATGCTTTCCAGGCACACCGTCAACTTCGCTCAGTCTGAGCGCGACAAACACTGTTCGTTATTGTGCTCCTCGTTGAAGCTTGTCGTACTTGCTACGGGCGCGGGAAGGAGCTGAAGAGCCTGTTGGACATATGTGCGAGGGAATAGATAGCTGAAACAGAGATATTATTCGCAAGGGCGATGTCACGGTGCCCTGTCCATAAAATGCGTATTTTCCCATTCTCAGGTATCCTCGGCATGTCGCAGATGAATCGCAGGCTGTGGTCTACGTTCCTTCTAGTTCTGATAATCAAACTAAAGTTTATTTATGGGCAAATGTAAAATTTATATGAATTTGCGCACCTGAATAGTTTCTGCAAAGTTTCTGTCGTGAAAGCCAAGTAAGAAAAGCAAGCCTACATACCGCTACTTCGGCACGGCGGAACGGCATCCGGCAATCAGTGGGACATTCCGGCCGGAGCTAACGCAGTCTTCATCCGCTACCATCACGTAAGTGCTCCTCGCCGCAGTCCCATTTCCTCGAGCCCATCCTTTTACTCATGCTCTTTCTCGCCTCAAATACGTTCTAGCCCCTGGACCTCCTCGAGATTTCACTAGCTAAATAGCGAGTAAACACCCCTCGCCAGTCAGGAACTGTGGAACTCCTCCGTCCTCGTTGGTGTGTCGCCTCTTCAGTCTTCCTACTTACTTCTACTGATGCGTCCCTTTCATCTGTAGAAATGCTGCTTACGCCCTACGCCCCACGCCCGCTGTTCGTGGTGATGATCTCTACGAAGGCGCGACGCCTCGTCTAGCCCTCTCTGTGCGTATCAGTCCAAGTTCATTATCAGCCCGTTCACCCGTGGTGCTACCTCCATGCTTCCTTCCTTTCGCCTATCACAGCGCGTCTTCACTAGTCCTCCCGACCTCATTGGGTTCGGCCGAACCCCCTAACGTTTGACGCATCGACCTGTCCTCGCAATGCCCCCCCGTTATCAGCCGCCTGCCCACCCTCCCATCCCTATTGACCTTATTCACCCGTCTCGTCCCTTCCATCTACACGCAGCACGCTCTCGATCCCGCGCTGCACGTCGTCGCCTCCCGTCCCGCTCAACCTCGTCCTCTGCCCATTCTCGCACGTGCTTATATATGCGCTGCTCCCTGCGCCCGTCGCCTATCGCCACCCCCGCCCCCCGCTGCCGCATTCACGGCGCTCCGTCTTGTAAAACAATAGCGTCAACGCGGCCTGCAGTACCTCACGCTCCCGCCTTCTGAATCGCATTCATCCCGGTCCTCGAACTCGTCCTCAGTGCCTCGGCACCGTCCTTCGAGAATCCCGCACGCGACCACGCACATGCATGTCTCCTCTCTGTATATCACGCATCTCCCTCGCTGCCGAGCTCTCCATGTAGCCGCGCCGCTGCGCTCTGCGTGTCCCCCGCCGAGCCCTTCAACTCGGTGTGCCCTCTACCGATCCACCTTATGGTCCCTAATCATCCGTGTATTTCAATCTGCAATCAGCATGCCCACGAACCCGCACTGCTGAGCGCTGAGCGCCTGTCCTACTCCGTTTTGTACGTGCTCCTGCTTTCAACGTCATCGTTTCCGCACTGACAATGCTCGCGCTTATTAAACACGCGTCCGTTTACGCGGTCAGTCGCTCTTCATGCTCCCAACCTCTCATTCGCATCCATTTTCGTTCTATGCGCCACTCTTTCCTTTGCCCATCGTTCGCGAATCGCGGCGGTGCTCGTACATGTTATGAACACTTGTTACGCGTGAAGTCACCGCCTCAACCTCCTGTTGTTCTTCAAATGCACGGCCGTGGATTCCCATTCCTCCCATCTATACCCGCGCCACTCGATGCGTCAATACACTTATATGCGCTCCTGCACGCCGTGATGCCTTCGCCGTATGCATGCCCCGTCTAGCACTTTGTCCACGCACCCTGGCATCACTGTTCGTTCAGCTGTAGGGATCACGCTCTATGAGCGATGCGCGCAGCGCCTCGACCGCATGCACACATCCAACGCTGGAGCTCGATGTAACGCAATTTCGATCGACAGGAATGGAATCGATGCATGCGATGAGCGGAAATACGATACGCGCTTTGCATTGACGCCTGGGATCTTTCTGGATTTCTGAAGGCCGAAACTGCCCATGAAATTTATTTTGTTCTCATTTTTTTTCACTTATGCCCAGCGACGCTGTTTTGGTGGTGTTATCATCTGAATGACCTGAATCTGGTGGGCTGTGTATTTCAACTCGGCGCTCTGGTTGAATTTTACCTAACAGTGCTACTAAATCGGCTGATAGCCATGTACTAAAACGGTACATTGACATATACCCGCTGAGCAATTCTGAACAGATGGAGTGGTGTGCAAAATCTGCAGTATTTATTTTCGAGCTCGTTTATGTAAAACGGCGTTTAATTTCACGCTTCCACAATGCTTCCCATGCCGTAAACACATGGGAAACGGCAGGCTGGTCAATGCGCAGCTCCCTGTTGTACGGTTGAAGTGCGCTAAGTCCCAGTACATTCTTTACCATGCACGTTATTCGCTCCGTGCTCTATTTTTCGGTCAGCGTACTGCGTTTCTTCATACCTCAGGAAACAATGCCTGTCTCGCCTCATCCTTATATACCCGCTTTGCACCGCGGGAAGCGTGACTCGAGCGCGCAGAACTTGTCTGACTGGGCCACCGCTATCCTTACTTTTCACCAATCACCGGATGCTGTCCTCGAATGGCAAATTGTCTCGGTCAAATGGTACAAAAGCAAGAGCGGTCTGGAGCACGAATACCTAGTCTTTACCCTGCGAAATGAATCCAGTCCTAATGAGGAAATTTACCTTCGGTTTGACCGACACTTTTCAGCTGAGGCATTGGACACTAAGAAAGAACAGATTGTGATCAACAAGGATATTTATTCAGTGAGCAGCGTTTTTGTGTTGTGCCAACTATTTTTATTTGAAATAATTTTTCTGGACCAGAAATTAACCCCAGAGCAGCAGGAAAAGGTTATAGCAGCTGTTAGGCAGGAGAGGCAGTCTCTCCTTGAAAAGCGTATGAAAGGCATCATTCACCTGTCGAACACACTTTCCTCGGAATATGACGGCTTTGACCCTGAGAATACCATTCAGCGCTCAAGGCAACCAAATGGAATAGACCGCCGTGATTCCGACAGAGTTGACCTCCTCGTCACTTACACGAACTTTTCTCGCCCATTCCCCTTGCGTGACTTGGCGATTATCGCACAGACTGTTGTTACGTCTGCGGATGCATCGGCAGACTCGCTCTTGATGCAGCAGTGCTACTGGTTCACGAGGACGTTGGTGGGGATCACCATTGAAAGATACCACCCGCAGCCAGTAGGAGGCGTCAAAGAAACTGCCTATCATCGCAGTGGCCGGATCAGTCGCCTACCGTTCGTCCCGGTCATCAACGAGGACAACCTTCCTGAAATCACTGCTCTCGTCGAGTGTGTTAACCGTGCAATCGAAGCCGACGACCTGCAGGTGCGCGAATATCTACATTTTCTATGTATTTATTCTCATGTCCGAGTTTATGCCTACTAATTTCAGGTGCAGGCAAGGTACATGAATGGCGAGGGCGGTAGGAAGGAGGCTGAGGCAGCTCTTGCGAGGGCATTGGCCGCCGCCGAGAACGCACAGACCACCGCTGAGGATGCATGGGCCGCCGTCGAGAACGCACGCGCATCCATTGAGAGTAAACGAGCTACTGCTGAGGAGGCACGGGCAGCCGCTGAGAAAGCACGAGCATCAGCCGAGGAGGTATGGGCCCAACCTGAAATTGAATGTGCTAAAACTTAAAATAAGGTTTGCGAGCCGGAGGAGCAACTTGCTGCGCGCGCTCACCCAAGTTCACCATGTGTATGACTGGACAGCATTTTCGTGTACCTATTTCGAGTCTTCGCACCTGTCGACTTTATTGGGAATTAAGGTGAAATATAAGATGATTTATGGAGTCCTACAGACTCCTTTATATACCTATATACTGAGTAGCTAGATTATTCTCCGTCAAGTGCCAGAATGTGCTACCTGATTCCAACAGACTTGCTTTTTTTTCACCTAATGCCATCCCTATGTTTTCGCTCACTTCACCCGCGCTGCGCTGCACGCACCGGCCACGCTTTCTCGATATTGTATCGCCATTTCGCCTTCGTCTGCTACTGCGTCGCGCATACCGAACCCATATTCGGTACATATTGTCTTGTGTCGAGACAAGGTGCGCCCTCTCCCCCGTTCATTGTTAGAAAGCTGTTAGTACGCTCAGGTATAAATTAATCGTACCCTGATAGCGGTTGTGCTGACACGCATAACGGAAAGATTGATTTCATGCATATTCAACATCAAATCCGGTAAGTATACAGTAACTTCAGCTCATCCTGATCTTTTCCCGTCGCAAATACGTAATTGCTGACCAGTCGCGTTTGTCAGCTAAGAACTTTTACCCGTTCTGCGCAAATCGAGCACCCATTGGGGAGAGATTTCGGTCGACAATAGAGGTCCTGACGACTATGTAATACCGAGCAGAGACCTGCCAGATTTGTATATATAGAGACACCACGAGGAGCGTCGGTTCATTACCTAGCACACCATGTCCTCACCCCCATCAACCGTCTACCTTGTAACAGGCTCCAATCGAGGACTAGGTACTTAACCCTATATACTTATCTTCCAGGGGACTAAATCTGAATCCCGTGCACGTAGGGTTTGGCCTGGTAGCGCACATTCTCGCAACGCACCCGAATGCGTTCGTATACGCCGGAGTGCGCGACATTACGAAGGCGTCTGCGCTAGAAGAGCTCCATCAAAAATACGCTGGGCGCATTGCTATCGTGCAGTACGCATTGGCTGATGCAGAGGGGAACGCGCAGCTTGCGAAGGAGATTCGGGCGAGGCACGGCCGCATCGACACGGTCATCGCCAACGCGGGTATGTCGTCTCCCGCCTGTACGGGATGAATTGTTTTTATATCTCACATTTCCCTAATCAAAGCTGTCGTGAGGATCGGGACTACCGTGCTCGAGGCGTCGGCGAAGGAGTTTGAAGAACACCTTTATGTGTGTTTTCTCGATATTCTCGTATTAATGGGCCATTTAAATTTACATTCACGAGATGCATAGGTTAATGTCGTGGGCACCGCCGTACTTTTCCAAGCTGTCCATGATCTGCTCAAAGCAAGTCCTTCCCCACGGTTTGTCCCAATAAGCACTGGGGGCGCGTCCATCGGCGGATTGTTTCCGACACTTGCGCTGGGCAGTGCTGCCTACGGGTCGAGCAAAGCCGCGTTAAATTATTTAACACGGAAGATCCACTTCGAGAACGAGTGGCTGAGTAAGCCTGCTTTCCATCGTGTGCATTTTTCTGCTGGAATATAATCTGACTTCTGTGTGTTCTCCTGCAGCCGCCTTTCCGCTTGCACCCGGGCCTGTTGACACCGATTCTGGTTAGTGATTGTTTTCCATTTTTTTTCCCCGGGTGAGCGCTCATTTACATGCATTTTCCAGCTAGAGAAGCGCAAGCGCGCGATACCACAGGCGTCCTCGCTGCACTATTAGAGAAAGTCCCTGTTCAGACGCCCGAAGACGCGGCAAAAGCTTTAGTTAACTTGATAGATGGGTCGACGCGAGATAAAGACGGCGGTGAGTTTATCAATGTGGATGGGACTAGGCTTCCATGGTAGTCTGAATCGAGTAACGTCTTTGCTAAAATTAGCAGCCTATGAATTATAACTCCTGCGTGAACACTCTTCAAGCTAAGATTTGTCTCTTCCTCGATCCTGAAAAATGAAATAACTACATGTTTTTAATTATCACTGGTCTCAGGTCTCAGGTCTCGGGAAGCTTTCAAGATATTTTCTATGTAGTCCAGCTGTGAATTTAATTGAATGAAGTTTCTCTCAATTTGAACACGTCTTAAATTCTACAACATGCCGAGCAGCGTGGCGTGCGTGCTGCAGTACAGGCGCGCCGAGGCCCGAGGCCCGGCCATCACCGGCGTATCACGAGCAAACCACGAAAGGAATGCAGCCGAAGTCTTTTCCTTCAACTCGTTACCAACTTGTCTCCATCATTCCCTTCAGCCTTGCCTGATGCCCTGATCAAGATATACGATCCATCTGCCATACAATATCACCTGCACTGATGGATTAGTCCATTTTCACCGTAGTAGCGCCTGCGGGTAATGTTTCTCTAGCCGATCTATACTGGATCTATACCGCTGGCGCCGGGGGCGGGTGTGATGCGTAGTGTGAGTTCACCTATTTCGTTTTTTGGACGGAGTCCTGATATCGAGCAGGCCACACGTCCATAGTCATGAACGCGGACGGTACAAGCGCCTGCATTGTAATCACGTATACGTCGATACGGTCCGTGCGTCTCCGCCCACCCCTATGCTTCGCCCACTCAATTGTCTCGTCTGTTCATACTCATAGCTTCCCACCGCTTCGAACTTCTGCAACCCGTTCATATCCTATACCCAACACCTTCGCTTTCGCACTTTTCAAGAATCACATTCACGTCTACGATAGATATCACGCCGGTTCTGAATTTCGTTCCTGCTCTTGTTGGGACTACCGTGGAAGGCCCTGCGTTGGGCATGAGATCAGTTGATCACCGCGACACCTCGTCTAGCTCTCTATCCCTGCGTCCCTCTCCATCGCATTATTATCATTCAACTGACCTGTGCTGCCGACCTCACCGCGCTCATCAATCCGCACGTGCATCGTAGCCCCCGCCGCGACTCGTTCTCCCTCACATTCTTATGCGCCGACTTTCTACGCATCCGCAGCAGCTACGTTGTCTGTCCCCGTGCCTCCCTGCTCCCATCTATGCGCGTCAGCCCTTGACCGTGATATCATCCGACTCCCCAGCGCCGCTCCCTCCGCCTTCCGCCTGCGGAGAACCCCACGCGATCACATATCTCTCTTCTCTGTCTATATGCTACCTCTCTCCTTTTCTAACTTGCTACGCTCGTCGCTATGCATGTTCCTCCCATTTCCCCCCTCGACCTGGTAATCGGTGCTCATTCTTCTACCCTTGTTCACGTGTATCTCTGAAACTAGTCAGCGTGCGCGAACGAAGGATGTGCTTCATGCACCGCGCCTCGCTCTACCTTCTACGTTCGTGTTTCCATATTCCTCACCGTTATATCAGCCTGGTCATTTACACCGCTCCCTGCAAGGGTGCTTGTAATGGATTCGATTGTCGCGGCGCGATCATATATCTCTCTGCTCTATTTATACTACGCGCTCCGCTGAGCTCCTCGGCTTGGAGCGCCTCTGCTGTCTGCTGCTTATCTTGGTCCTAACGCTATTCACCTTGTCCTCCGTCTTCTGTGAGAATATCTGGGCGCCGAAGACCCTTTCTATGTACTGTGCCGCCCCAACTTATATGATCTCAGGCACGCCTGCATTCGACTGCACCGCACCGTTCTTGAAGAACCACTTTATACTGCTATCACGATTGCTCGGCGATGCTCATATATTTCCGGTGCGTACTATGTATTCATTCCCTCCGAGCATCATATTAAGTACTCATTATTGTTGGACGTCTGCGGGGGCGGCGCTGATGATTACTATGGACACCGCAAATTCGTCAGATGTCCTTTGGATATACGTGAGAGGGAAGTGACCCGACAGCTACAATAAATATACGCAAATTATATGAACAACATTAATTCAAGGGAATTTTATAGATCCCTGTGTATATCACCCATATTTTTGCCTTCTCTGACATCCTCTGCGGTTCGCGGAATGCTTCAGCCGTGGTCCGCGTGCAGTGGACTTTTCATTCTGATGATTCACGCAGACTTCAATTTTGGACCTGAAAACTATTTTATCCACTGAAAACATATGAGCCTGCGTGTATGAGCACTTTCCGCTGATCTTCCGAGCATGGTGAACGCGGTGCGCCCGTTCCAAAGAATCAAGGTTTCGGCGTGGGATAGAAGCCGGTGATCACCGGGGAATTCCGAGGGACGTGGCCGCTTCCATGATCCATCACACAGCTCTGTTCTTTGTCGTTGTCCACTGCCTCCAGTCTAGCCTCTGATCATTCTCGCTCAAGAGATTGCGCGCAATGACAGCCAGGAACTAGAAGTCTCCTGCACGTCACGTCGTACACGACACGGTCATTTGTGCGTCCTGTCTTCTGTCCTCCTCCTGCTATCTACACGTCCCATTCAGCCATAGCCACGCCTCCCACGTCCTACGCTAGACTCTCGTGGTGGTCTCTGCGACGACGCGACACGTCGTTCTGCCCTCTATCCGTGCGTCCCTGTCCTTCGCGTTGGTATCATTCGACTGATCTGCGTCTGTCTCTTCAGATATGCCACCCATGCTCTTCCTCGCGGGTCTGAGTCCCTCGTGCGTTCGGCGGCGTTTGTTTCGCATTTGTCCTAGTCATCGCGGCGCCGCGTTTTGAGAACCCCCATGAAGTCATGTACGTCTCCATTCCATCTATATAGTCTACCACGTTTCTCCCTTGCTCACCCCCACTACCCTTGTAGCTCCGCTCTCCACGTCCCTGCGGCTGAGACCTTCCACCCGGTGCGCTTCCTTCGTCTTCCTCATCCTACCTTTATCCACCTATCCCTCCATCTCCAGTCAGTGCACTCGCTCTTGAGCGCTACTCGACGCGTCAGGTGCGAGTGTCGCTCCGCCGTGACCCCCCTCTCGCATAGTCACCACGGCACCCCGTCTCCCTCCGTATCCATGCTATGTCAGTACGTCTTTACGCTGAAGCGTGGATATCAGCTCATGTGCCGCTCCTTGCGCCTTCCATCTGTTGACTCACTCACATCACAGTGCATCACATCACAGGGAACTCACACCGGCCGACGACACCGCGCATGGCTTTGTCTTCGCAGTGATAGCATCACTGCCTCCCCGGCTTGCAGTGCCTCACGCGCTCGGCTCACGTTTATGTCCGTTATGTTCTTTGTCGCGCTCATCTTTGGTAGCGCTGCATTGTCATTCGCGAATCGCAAACTATTTCTCTCTCATCCGCTCGTACACTGACAGCGTTGACGCGGGTCATTGCGCCATCTTTATCTGCAGATGCAACATGGAAGCGCCCAACGAGTCATAGTGCGGTACGCGCGTCGCGCCAGGTCGAGACCTGGCTGTTTATGAATTCGTGGGACGTGCGCGGCGCTCGTGCAATTCGTTATAACTAGTTGCGCGACCTTCGAGCTCCCCCAAGCCTGTTCACCTAACGCGTTTTTCTCAAAGCAGGGGTGGATACGGTTCCTACCCTCCTGGTGGACAGATTCACTAATGCGCGCTGCTGCGTCCAAGCCAGTGCCTGCATACGAACTCCTTGTATCGGCGCCCATAGACTGTTATGCGCTTCCCCGGTGTGTCCCGCGCTCTATTATACTTCTCACCCACTCACTTATCGCGTACATATTTAGCCACAATTCTTCGAGCGCTCCACGCATTCCCTTCGGTCGCTGTACGGCGCTCCTGGTGTGCCTGCACGGTTCCAGTTCCGGAGCGCGATCGATATATTATCTCTGGATTTCGGGTATTAAATACAGATTTGATGTTCGCGATCAGCGATAGTCCACTATGCGCTTCGCGTCTAGCATCTCTCTGAAAGTTTCTAAGCCTGTTAGACATGCGCGCGGTGCTTCAAACGCCTGTGATTTGGCGGGTGTCCGGGAGATGGATGGGGTAATAGGTGAAAGCTCCCGCGCAATGCGAAGTTACCGCTGTACACTCAGCTCTGGACACCGTGGATGCGTAAAAGACGCCCGATGCTGCCTGTGACATCACCTTGTGCCGATTCTTTTGCACCGATGCTGAAGGAATCTGTGTCACTGTTCTCTGCTTCTGAAATTATTGCCTCAGCTGTTTTTTTGGCTTAATAGTATGAAACACTGTTATTTTGTGGTCTGTGTACCTCGACTACGCGCCCTCAGTCTACACAGCAGCGCGGCGCGCGCATATTGCTTCGGCCCTTCTTCGAATAAGTGCTCTTCTACGCACGTCGATTCTTTTTTGGAGACTTATCTAAGCGTTCTTTTCGTTTAAACTTCACGCTGCTAGATCTGATTGTATCTCCCTCACATGTTCGACAATTCCTGGATAAATTCTGGAGTCCCGCGGGCACGACGAGTGCGTGCACAGGTACGTATGCTAGTGATCTGCCATGCTCTGACGTCGTCAGTGCTCAGCTAGCCGGAACCATACCATAGGTACCACGTTCACATTTCTGGAATCCATTCTTGATCGAGGGTCGTGTGCTTTGGAAGAGGCGCCTCGTCGCCCCCTGTCCATGTGTGCGTAGCAGCGCCTTAGTATAATATCCGCTTAATAATCTGCTGCAATTCTTTTAGCCACAGCGTCTGCTCTTCATGGACCATTTACCGCCCTTCTCGGTGATCATGTGTGATACGGATGGTTGTTATTAGCACTACCGAGTCGTACGCGCATAGCATGTCTGAGATACTCCTCCCCGCGATATTTTCCGTATGGAATATCCTTACTTGCACTGCTTTCACCGAGTACGAATGCCGTGTGCTTTTTTGAACATTGTTCTGTGATTGCCCTGTTCTGCGCACTGCTTTCTAATTTCCGTGCATTGCTGCGCTCTTATTCTATATATGCCGTGGTATTCGCCCAGTGCTCCCACACGTTGGATCTGCCAACCGTCAACGTGTCGATCACTCCGCCCACCCCTCTGCTGTACTCCAGCGCTCACGCCCTATGTAATTATGTTCTACACTCTGCATTACGCAGTATCTCTCACCGGCCTTATACTCACAAATAACGATGTTTCCGTTTCTTCGGGAGCGGCGCTAGCTCGTTAATAGGTGTATGCCGTCTGCAGGAATCGTGCCTATGTACAGCAATAGCAACAGCAACAGACCTGTGCTCTACCGCAGGACGTGAGAAATCCCTTGGTGATCGCACTCGTGTTATCTTCGTTGCATTGTGCTGACTGCCTCAAGGCGTTCATTCTTGCAATGACAGCGAGAATGCACAAATAGAGTCTCGATCTTCGACCTAGCGTGTTTTCACTTATATTACTTTGGTTTTCTCTCTATATCTATTCGCTTGGGAGGGAATATTTCTGTGGACACGGTGACAATAAGCGGGCGGGTAGGTACAACTCTATTTGGCATACTTGTCATGTCGAAGACATGGGTTCGATGGGTGTTGCAAAGGATTGATCATTGATTGATCAAGGTTATTTTTGACTGGGACATGTGTTATTTCACGCTCATCAAACCACACAGCTGTAATAACAACAGGTCACTGCCTCAACCTTCCCGAATACGAGTACAGAGCGCATTGCCATTGCTTCGTTAAAAACCTACCAACCAACAGCGCCACGATCTCCCTTCCCCACTGCGTCTCCTCTCTTTGCGCCTACTGGTGAGTCATTCTTGTTCCCCTGCAACGTATGCGTAGGGTCTAGACACGTCCCCATTAGATCAGATGTCATTCTTCACCAATGCGAGTAATTTTACAATAAACGGCAGTTCATTTACCACTGTTGGACAGAGTGGAATTGGTGAGCTCTTCGAGGAATCAAAGGGGGGGAGTGTCTAACATGATGAATTTTAAACGCCAGAGAGACTCGTTAAGGCAGCGAACAAAAGCGCCATGCATGATTCAAATGCACGCTATGACCCACCAAAGTGTCACCCAGGAACTCGACAGGCCATCCTCGAGCGACTCATTCAATGGATTTTTGGACATGACAGCGAGGCATTGATCATGTGGCTTTATGGTCCTGCTGGCGCCGGAAAATCGGCAATCTTGCAGACAATTGCTGAGAAGTGTACCGAGCTCAACATTCTCCTCGCAAGCTTCTTCTTCTCCAGGGCTGACGGAACGCGGAATCACCCCAACTCACTTGTAGCAACTATTGCATACCAAATCAGGCAGAGGATCCCGGAGATTGCTTCTACACTTGACGGTGCTATTGAGCGTGATCCCATGATATTTGAAAAAACTCTCAATGTTCAGATTGATGTGCTCATTGTCAAGCCATTCCAAATGCTTGTGCAATCTGGCTTTTTTTCTTTTCTTACACCTCATCTTATCTTAATTGATGGCCTGGATGAATGTAATGATGAACGTCACCGGTGCACTGTGCTGCGGGCAATAGCTTGTGCTATACGTGAACACCGTCTCCCATTCATTTTCCTTGTCTCTAGTCGCCCAGAAACTGATATCAGAATGTCTTTCAATTCCGACATGGCTGGGTTGTGGGATTCACTGCCTTTGGATAACAACTACCACACTGGAACAGACATCCAACTATTTTTGAATGACAGGTTCAAGTCAATCAAGACAACTCATCCAATGAAAGAACATATTCCACTGACATGGCCGGAATCTTCAGTGATCAATACATTGGTCCGCAAGTCATCTGGGCAATTCATATATCCATCCACAGTTATCAAATATATTTCTGCCACTCATGCTTCACCTCCACGGCAACTGGATGTAATTCTAGGTGTTCGGTCAGCTCGTGCAGGTGATACCCCATTTGCTGAGATTGATGCATTGTATACACACATCCTCTTGTCAGTTCAAGATACACCACTTATGTTGGATATATTGGCACTTTTGATGGGCATCTTCAGATTTGGAAAGCAAAATTCATCAGCAAATATTTCACAGTTCCTTTGTGTTGATCCTGTGGAAGTTCATCTGGTACTTGAATCTCTTGTGTCCATCACTCGCTATGACTCTGAGGATTCCTCTGTGCATATTTCACATGCATCACTGAGTGACTTTCTCAGGGACAAAAAACGAAGTGGCAACTTCTATATTGATAAGACTGAATATCACACAAAATTGTTTCACCAAGCAGTCAAACAATTGTGCTCAGAGAGTGTGCTGGATTCATATTTAGACTTTCACTTCTATCATACCCAGCACCCACTCAAAATGACTCAGGAACTTTACTGTGATCTTGATTCTTTGCTACACAAGGATTTTTCTCTCAAGCCCGAGGAAATTCATGGCAATCTAGATCTGAAATGGGCTAATGTGTTATATTGGCTGACTGATAGTGGATGTGTAGATGAGAGTAAGGTATGCAAAATCATCAGTGTTCTTAGCACAATAAATGTCTATTGATATTTCTATTAGGCTGAAGATGGAGGGATCAACACTTGTCCTGATCCCAGATATCAAGAATTAGCCATTAAATGGGCAATGCATCTCCAACCAATAGTCAATTTTACCATTTCCAAAAGATTTTATTCTGGGATGAAGAACTTCCTTGGCTTGGTGGAAACATTGGAATACAACATCCTGCTAGAAGATGGCAGTAGATACAAGGACTGCCTTCATTCTTTTATAGATCTTGGTGACGTAGACTACAAGATTCAATCATCTCCACAAACACCACAGGACTGCATGCCACGCACATTATTCAAGATCATAGCAATCTCACACATAGGTGAAAACCTACACATCCATTCCGCTTTGGAGATTCTTAAAGCACTAAATTTATCAATCCACACACCACACAAGTACAGTCCATACATTTTTAGTGGACACTACCACTGTAGTCGGGCTTTTCTTATGGGGGCGGAAAGTGTGACAATTCAGAAGTCCAGGACTCAGCAATGGCATAACCAATTGAACTCTGGGAAAATATACAGAAGACAACGAGAAATACGCCTCATGAATTTCCAGCGCAAGGTCAATCACAGGGAGCTTCCACAGTTTTATCCAGATATGGATGACATGGGGTCTAGTAGTTGGAATGTTGGATTGATTTCTATTTTCCTCATTCCTATCCTTAATCAATGCCCCAAATCCGATGAAGTTCGTGCACTGCTCACACGGCGTATGAGACAGGTCTCTCTGGACTACACGCTTCGACGCCGTTTTCAAGATGCTGCGTATAGATATTTACGGCGTACGTCTGACGTAGGAAACACTTAATATCTTCTGTACTGTTTATGCAATTGTTATATTTAATGTATTTCATTTCAAGCGCGAATTTTTACCCAGATCCATGTACAATCTATTTTGGCACTTCCGACCCCGAAACAGTGATCTCAGTACATCCAGCTCTATACCACACAAGCATAGGCTCGCCATTTGCGGTTTACGAGTGTGTGCGCTCACAATTACAGGCCGCCAATGCACTTCCATTTGCTTTCTGAGCACAGTGTCCGGGTCGGTACAGCCACCGCTCCCTCAATTTGACTTCATTCGCCGCTGAACGTCGGGCTGCACACCGTATTTACAAGGTCAGGTTCGTCAGAAGCTAAGCTCTTGCTCTCCCGGTGGTACCGTTCCCTCGAGAATATTATTGAGGCCGTTGGCTTCTGCGCACGCATAATTTTTGACGCACCTAATTCTGGACCCGCGTTGCTGTCCATTTCTGCATTGCATTTGCTACCCGCAGTACGCCTATTATAAGTAGCTCATCGCGCTCACGGATGGATATCGTTCTCTTTCGTCTCAACCCATGCTTATTTTATTCTGGGATAGCCGCTTGTTAAAAAAAACTATTGACGCAGTAGGCCGTCTCGCATACTAGTGCGACATCTTTCCTGAATTTGAGTTAAATTTATTCCTTATCCGACGCCTGGCTTTATGAAACCGTAATGCGCTCCATGATCACCCATTTCGGAAGTGACGAGGTGAGAGTTTGGGACATGCGCAGAAGTCGGCACGTCTACATCAACCCTGAAAATCTGCATAGTGCGTCTTGTAGCGGAATGGTTTAATTGCTTCTTCATTCTAGTAAATCCCTCGTGGATCTGCTATATGAATAGCGATGCTAGAGCGGACGAAATTATAGTCAAAACGTCTGTGCGAGACTGCGGAGTCAAGCGTCGTGCGAGATGTGATGTGCCCGTGTACAGCTGTATTTTGTCTGAGGGAGCAGGGCTATGCTCGTTGGATGACATACAGCTTTACAGATACTGCAGCTGTGTGCTTATATACTATACACGAGGCCTAGGGGCTAACATGGGCGTAGTGGGAGACGCCTTCACGAGGGATTATGTACGCTCCCTATCTAGTATAGCATGTATTAAATTCTGTCGCCTGGCTGACGGGCAAGCTGTGCGCGCGCGTGTCGAGCACGCCGTGCGATACCTGTCAAAATAGTTTTAAGGCTGTACTACACTGCTTATCAAATGCTTTAGCAGCTTTGTTTTTATTTATTTCGCTCAAAGTATGTAAGTACTGACTGCCCCCGTGTAAGGCGCGTTGCGGCCGGACTCTGGGCGGAGGGACAGTGCCGGTGGGCATCTGGTCCCTGGATGCCGGAACGGAAGCCGGCCATCATTGCGGGATATGCCGAGAGAGCCTGAGCTCACTGTCATCCCGCCAGCTCGAGTCTCCCTCCTCGTCATGCTTACTTTCGCATCAACATTGCTCCTGCAGGATGTCCAAATCATTTTGCGCTGTCCATTTACAAGTGGAATATCGAGTAAACACGCGTCGACAGCCAGGAGCAGGGCTACTCTTGCGCGTTCCGTCTGACACGACGCGTCGTACTCCTGCCCGTTGGTGAGCCCCTTCTTCCGATTTTATTACCCCTATTCACACGTCCCTTGTAGCTATAGCCAGCCATGCCTCTCCACGCCCAACACTCGACGCTCATGCTGGTGGTCTCTACGACGACGCGACGCGTCGTTCTGCAATCTGTCCGTGTGTCCCTGTCCATTGCAATGGTATCATTTAACTGACCTGCATCGCTCTCTCTAGCTATGGCGCCCATACCCTCCTCAATCCGCTCATCTTTGTACGCCCCGTGCTCATCGCTCTGCGGATATATCGACATTCGCAATGCCACTCATACATGCTCCCGCCCATCCTTATGCACCTAAGCCAACCTTTGACGCATCCGCAGCAACTACGCCGCCTGTCCTTCGCCGCTCCGCTCCGCACTGTCCTCAGCGCTCTCCTCACACCCCTATTCACCCGGCTCTCTTCATCTACACCCAGCACGCTCCCGCTCCCGCACCCCGAGACGCATCGTTCTACCCCACCTTACAGGCGTCCTGCGTAGCGCCGTGATACTCGCCCCACAAGCACTTCATCCCCCCCACTGTCGCCTCCCTCCCTTTCCGTTCATGCTCCCGCCCCTATTCGGCCGCCACTTCCATCCACGATCAAAAATCGCATCTTCCTGCGCCGTTCGACGCGTCGTCCCGTCTGGCTTCGTGTGCGGCCCAGCGCACTGCTGCCCCGCTCCTCCATCCCGTCTGTGCGCACCTGCGCTTCACCGTGATATCAGTACGTCCTTCTCATCGCTTCCACATTCGGCACGGTTATGCTTGTCGCAGACGCCATAGACACCTCAGCAGGCCTGCTTTTTCCAGACACGGACCTTGCCGCATGATCACATATGTATGTACTCTATATACTACGCGTCTCCCCCACTTACCCGTCATTTCCATCCATTAGACTGCAGATACGCGCTCACCATCTTGTCGTAGCTAGCACTAGACAACACTTGAACTCGAACACGTTCTGTTTGCCCTCATACATCGAATGTATTTTTAAAATTCGCGCTTCATTGCCGTGCGCTCCTTCACTCATTTATTACCTAGCATTCAAAAGAGCTTTCGCGCTTGTCAAGACGTCGTTAACGCTTTTGGAGCTCAGCGTACAGAGGAGGCAGTGATGTATTGTACAAAGCGTGCATGAACGTTTGAATGAGTATTTTTCAGAGGGCATTGCAAGGACATTGCTTCTCCAGGACAAAAATACACACCACCGGAAGGTCGCACACGCCCCATCAGCGCGTCCTTGCCCACTTACTTGACCACCCGCAGCACCTCCTTTCAGCTATGTCGTAAATGCACCGACGTACCCCCCATTTATATCACTGCTATCGTCAATAATGCAATCAACATCTTCGTCTTCCAGCACGAACAACAGGAACTACGTAATACATCTCGCCCATCTGCCCCGGATTTTTACGCTGAGAGAACGTGTAAAGGATCAGCCGATTCTGCCGTCCTCGCGCGGGCACGGATTCGCACCCTGATGCGTGCGGTGTCTCCCCAAGTTTGACGCGCCGCCACCTGCATCCTCTCCACAGACTCTCCACATATTATACCCCGCTGCGTCCCTCCGTTTCACACATATTCAACCACTTTTGCACCCATGTCTGGCTGATTCGATTCTTCTCGTCACCGTGCGCGCGGCCGTGGCGCATTCTGCAATAGCCATTCCGCTGATGCGGCAGCTCGAAAATTGACGGACCTGCAGAAACAGACGGGACGAAGATACTTGGAACTAGAAGCTTTCTCCGCTCAGCGCCACTAAACCAGCTTCCTTCGTTCTGTTCATCGGACCCCGCAGGTTCAGGAACTTATCCAGCCAGAGCGAGCGCGGTGATTGTCTATTTCGAACATGCTCGAGCGCGATGAATATGCGGAGCGAAGTGCTGAGTATCGCGGCGTAGGGCCGGAGGCCGGAAGAGAGTGGGTTAGCGAGCGGAGAGAGTGGGGGCCGCGGGGCACTGTAATTTTGAATATAGAGTGGATTCACGACGAGGCGTGCGCGTGGTCGCTGCGGCGTTCTGCGCTTTACGTGTGCTCACGGTGGCCATGTTGCGTTTTAAATTATCAGTTATCCTAGAGTATGCCCTGGGAGATGTAAACGCAGGCGGGCGAGCCCCCAGAAATGGAGGTGAGCAGGTCGAGGAGAAAGGGAAACGGGCATTCGTTAGAGAGAAAAGGTGCAGTGGTTGATGGCTGCTATCGCTCTACGCAGCGCTTCTACGCAATATCTAAGGTTCAAACACGTATGCAGTATCCAACGTAGCAAGTATCTTGTTCAACTCCGCTACATACTGTGCCTTCTGAGATTTTAAACATGACCACGCGGAAGGTTTTTTAACGCGCTGCAGATATCAAGAGGATCATGTATAACCCTCGAAAAATGGATGGAATTTAGTAAGGCAAATACACTTTCATAATATGGGGTAGTTTGAAGGTATAAAAGCCATCTGAGCACAAATTCTTCGAAAAAAAACCAGGATTAAGGGAACGTCTGAGGCGGGAGGTGATCGAATGCTGGGCAGAGCTTATCCCATGCCACTTTAAAAAAGGAAAGGTGTCAGACAGGATTGAGGCAATGACAGAAAGTACAATACCAGGGGGGTTCAATTGTGAGATCCCTTTGACATCTTCAGCCATCACGATAGCAAGACCACTAATGTGCATAAATGTCAGTAGAGTTTTTTTTCTTTTTACAAAATGCCTCACAGATCAAGGTGCCAGTCGATGTGGCTACGATAAAAATCATAATCTAGATTCATGAAATGAACCAAAAGTTCACATACCAGTGCATAATCCAAGGCCCCGCGTTGTCGGTTTCAAATCGTATAACAACAAGATCATTAATATTACCGGAATTGACTACGTCGCGGCGGACTGGATCCTTGTAATTATAAACGGTGCTTCCGGCACTGCGGACGACAGAGAAGGCATGTCCATGAAGGTGGATAGGGTGCTAAAATATTTTGTGAGTATAATTGTTGGTCCAAACAACGTGAAGTTCTTACAGGTGCAGCCGCCGTGCCGCCGGGAATGGTGATCTCAATGACCTTATTTGGGGGCAAGGTGTATACCGATCCCATTGGTAAGAGTTCGTGTGCTGTGCGTGCTCCACTCAGGATCTGGAGAAGGACAGGGACTGTCGGGGGAGTGAACGTGGCATTGTTCACGAAGAATTGACGAGGGGAGGGGCTGAAGGTGATATTATACGGAATTGCGAGTACCTGTCCCTTTGACTCTGCGGCGGGAACGGGAGGTCCAGGAGCAGCGGGGTTGGTTAAGGGATGTAAATTTGTCTCTAGCATAGGACGTGTGCTAGGTGTCTCTGTGGTGTTCGGTTCTACGTTAGGCGCGCGAGCATAGCGAAGAATCGCGGAGTTAACACCGTTATCGAAACCTTCCGGGCCGATACTAGGTTTAGCGCGAATCCAATAGTTTGACTGGTGCTGATTGGCCTGTAGGATAAATGAGTAGCGTTGGCCAGCATGGATCTCGATTGAGTCGACAATCAGTGGCTTGACGTTGATCCCATCCACCTCAATAATGGTCTGATGGTTGACATTAGAAAAAATGTCTTTCTCTAGAAAATTCCTACTAACCATTGTATGTTTGTCAATGGAGAAATTAAAACTGGGATCACATGAAATAGATACAAGACGGAAGCGATAGCGCTTGGTTTGTATAACTGAGATTACTGCCAATGGCGAGGTAACATTGTCCGGATTGCGTCCTAGACCATTGATCAACGTTGTGTTAGATTCTGGGGGGATTGGAGATTCTCCCAGAATGGGTGCTACAATGCGGTACCTGAAATAACAAAAATTAGAACGGATTTCAAGCACAGTGCGCATGTTTATGTACCAATCTGCCAAAGTTATGACTGTCGAGTCTAATAACAAAATGGGACAAGGTATTTAGCGCCGAATATAAATATAATCGAACATTTATTCACCATCATCAACGTCATATCTGTTTGCAAAATATGTGAGCCCTTTAATTTCTGATACTTATGCCTTTTTTGAACTTACTGGGATTTATATGGATCGTTGGGATCATACACTACCATTGCGCCACGCAGACCATCGCAGTATTGAGAAGCTATTGCGTTCTCTCGTTAGCTCATTTATGCGGAGAGCATTTAAAATCAACTCACAGTAGTGGGAATGGTACCAATACGTTCCGGCTTGATTGAGTGCGGTGAACTGGTAATCGAAAGAATTTCCTGGTATGATAGGGCATTGGGTTACACCAACCGGGCCATCAGCCCATGCAGTTCCTTTCTGAAAGAGTCCATGCCAGTGCTACACAGCAAGATCTGTAATAAGCGTAGTGATAATAACATAAAATGTGGGAATACATACAATGCTGGTGCTCGTTAGCATGGTCGTGTCATTCAGCTGGTTGATGACATTCAAACTGAATGTATCTCCCTGTATTTTCAAATTATCTTAACGAAAACAACGAATCTAAAGCAATGATTTAGTCCTGACCTTCTTTCCAGAAATAACAGGCCCGGGAAAAGTTGCTGAGCCCCGCGAGGCTCCTGCCAGTACAGTTCTGTGTGAAGTAATATGAGAGCTCTATTGGTTTCCCGTAGCTATTCACGGAGACGTACGAACGGCTGAAACCATCTGGAGCAATAACTTTATTTTCGATGTAAACGTTGGCACGAGGACCGATAGCCGCGTATACCACTGAAGCGAAGCACAGAACGAACAAGGTCGAGCAGGAGCGCATTTGCGAAATACAGGCTGAAGATGACCACCGAAACTAACTCTTGACGTATGTTCTTTATATATTCCAATTTTTGGATTTCCCAGTGCCCAGACACTCGCTATCATGGTGCTGTTCTGTTATTGAGACCGATGCCGCAGCTATCGGTGAAGGAGAAAAATAATTCTGGACCCACATACCACTATTTACGGTCATTACTAAGTAATAGCTTGGCCAGAATGCAGTCTCCAGCATGTAGTTAAATGCCGCTTCGAATCCCAATCCGGGAAGTGAAGCGCTTCAGCTTCAGTGCTTATTCAAAAAAGCCTTGACCTTCGTATTGATTCCGAGCATCAGAATGATAATAGGCACGAATTGTCCCACTAGATGTTGCATACATGTCACACAGAAGGATCACATAAAAGGCATCTGCATTCTGAGAATCGACTGGTAAGTATACTACTTGTATTTAGTATATTGCAGCTTGAAAGTGACCTTCGCGTTTAAACCAAACGGATCACTGTTCACCGTGCCAAGAGAACTGTGCCATAGCCGCCAGCTGACGCGCGCTAAAAATAAGGTTGACCACACCATTAATATTGCCATTCAGAGAGACTCAGAATCAAAGTGGCCGTATTGTAGCCGACTCCTGAGTGGCTTCGACCGAGGTCTCTGTTTCATATGTCAAGCGTAGACGGCCACTACGCAAGGCCACCACTGGCAACAGTTAGGCGCATATACATCGAGAAAATGATACCTATAAACTTTAAAGAGCCAAGAGATTTATACCACATTTAAATCACCGGACGAGGCATATCCTCTGAAGACTTCACACCCTTGACTTCCAGGGCATCTTCTGAGTGTCTAAAGCGACAATAATTTCTTGATAATTTCGGATCCTATGGTGTCATAGAAATCAACAAAATTGATTACAAAATGGTCCCCGGACTCCTCTCCGTCGCGTGGGCAAGCCAATTTGAGCAATATAGGTCTTGTCTTGTACGCTCAGCCTGGAGTAGTCTATCATACAATAAGATCAATAGAATGATTTTTCCGGGAAGCTCTGTGAAATGGCTCTATACTCTAATAAACGCCCAACCGCGACCCACTGGTCCAGCAGAGGATAGAAAGCCTTTGATTGCCACTAGTATGCCGCGCGGTCAGCACTTGTCAAGTCCCGACTTCGGCGCATACGAATGAAGGGAATCTGAGCCCGTATGTGCTATCAGCTGTCGGCGTCTCCTCCGGCCCGCCAATGTTTCTGATCCCCGTTGATCCTACGCACTGCTGCATCTCTTTTGTCGTCAGTCAACTCTGTCCGGCCTTTTAAGTCATGCAGTTTGTATAGTCTATCACCTCCATCGGCTTATTATTTCTCTATCAGACTCGCTGAGTACAACTCGAGAGCCATGTGCACTGCGTCGGTGAGCCTGCGGAATTGCGTTGAATAATGATGAGGCCCCAATTTCTCCAAGACACGCTCAGGGTAGACGCACCGCTCGGCGGGAATTTAAATTGATATACATCATTGGCCGACCCGCAGACAGGCCTCCATCTTTGAGACAACCCGGAAATGATTGCATCACGAGAGATGACAAGAGAGAGCCCATTCTCGATGCAAGCTCACTATAGTAGAACAATTGAACATGAGGCCAGCGGTGAAAAGAACTTTGCGAACTTTGATTTCATGCGACACAAGTCAATCGACTGTGTTCCAGGCAGCTGTTTCACCGCTTCTGGCGGGGGGATGCTACTGTTACCGAAAATGTGATAATTACGGCTCAATGTACGCTTTCTACCTTGGATCCTCCAGAGAATCCCGACTTTTTTTAATGCTGCCACTGAGACGGACACCTACAGAGTTGTTTAAAATTTTCATTACTATTTTTCTACTCTTCGCCTTGTTAGCGTCAAAGAGATTGGTCCGCGCATCTATGGCGTGAACGGTTTTCAACGTACTGCATGAGCATATTTTCTTGGGGATAAATCGATGGAGACTCTGTCGGTGGCAGTCCGGTGTAATAACCGGCCACGCTAAGTAATGCCTCGCGGACTGAAAACTTCACCGACCGCTCAATTTAGTGAACCTGGCGAGAGTACTACAACAGAATGCTGTGAGTTCACACATTGAATGTCGACATCAGATTAAGACGATGCCGAGGATTGTTTCCTAAGACATTCGGAGGCGAGCAGCTGTTTATGTACGGTTATGGACCCTAGGGAATGTGGAGGCATTGCAGACAGGCCGTGCGGGTTGAGACTGATGCAAGATGGGGACGATGGCGTGCGGTGGTGAATAAAATGCCTTCAGACGGCGATGAGGCGGGCGGCGCGCGTAAAATTTTTGGGCGCGCAGGTGTGACGGAGTGAGGTGAAGATGAAGCTCGGATGCTGGGATATACGTAGGGTAGTCTATTATGAATGACTATTGTTGCTGTGGACAATAATTACGAGAGATCCTATGAGCGTGATTCAAAACAAAACAAAAATCTTGCTTCTTCGTACGCTGTGGGTTGGTTCTGTTGAGTATGTAAAATGCGCTCATAATGCACTACTCATCTCATGTCTTATCAGCTTAATTCAACTCATTTCGCTTGAAGTAGGCACCCCCACGTCGGAGCGCGTTCTGTTGAGGTCGAAGCGGTGGGCTACCGGGTACCGGAACGGCAGCCGACGGCCATCATTGCGGGATATTCCGAGACACGTTAACGCTCACTTCAACCGCGATCATCACGCCAGCGTTCCTCGTCGCGTGCACGTCCTCGAACCTCCCTCCTCCTCATGCTTACTCTCCCCAAGGACGTTCTTGCACTACCTCCACGCGATCTCACTCTGTTTTATCCACGAGCTGAATAGCAAGTAAACACGCCACGAGAGCCAGGAACTGGGGAATTCCTGCGTGGTCGTACACCAATTGTACCGTGCTATCCGCTGGTGCGTCGCCTCTTCAATCTTTCTACTTCTATTCACACCTGCCTTTCGTCACTATCCAGGCTACCTCCGCCCTACTCCCCATGGTCCGCTGTCCAACCATCACGCAGGGGTTCCTCGTCGCAGCCCGTTTCCTCGAGCCTACCTTCCGACTCGTGTTCATTCTCACTTCGATGCTGACCCCGCTGGGTGTTCAAATGATCGCTTAGCGCTTACTGTCCATCCACGAGTTGAATAGCGAGTAAAAACGCTTTGACAGCCTGAAACTGCGGGACTTCTGCGCGTTGCGTCGCGTACGACCCGTCGTCCTACTATCTATTCGTGCGTCCTGTCTTCTGTCCTCCTACTTCTATGCACACCTAACTTTTATTAGTAGCTACTCCGCTTATGCCCTACACTCTATGCTCGTGAAAGTGATCTCTACGAGGGTGCGATGTCTCATCTACCCCCTGTTTGTGTACCAACTCATCACCATCATGTCAGGTTATTCACCTGTGCCGATCCCTCTAGTCATGAAGCTTGAAGCCGGAGGCCTGAGGCCTGGGCCTGAAATTCCAACGTCAACCGCGACTATCACGCCAGCAGTGTTCCTCGTCGCACCATTTCCTCGAGCCCCCTCCTCCTCACGCTCACTCACGCCCTAAACATTTCCCCGCTCGACTTTTGACCGATCGCGCGGTGCCCATACACGAGCTGAATAGCGAGTAACCATGCCACGAGAGCCAGGAACTGCCGAACCCCTGCGCATTCTGTCGTACACCAGTCGTACAGGATGATTCGTCGTACTATCCGTTGGTTTTTCTCCTATTCAGTATTTTTACGCCTATTAACACGTCCCTTTCGTCTCTAGTCAGGGTCCCCACACCCTACGCTCGGCGCTCGTGGTTGTGATCTATACGACGGAGCGGCGTCTATCAACACGATATCAACCCACTCATCTGTGCCAGCCTCCTCATACATGGAGCTCACGTTATCCGCCCTCCGCCTATCGCCTCGCACGACCACCCTGCCGACAAACCGTCCCATCCTTCACCGTCGCCGTGCGCAAGTCAATATCATGTATCGCCCGCCATCTGATCCAAACGACGTTCACCAGGGCCATGACCGCGTGCGGTAGAGTATATCAGCGAGCTGAAGGTGCGTGTTTTTATTTATTTATTATGCTACTTGCGCCTTATTTACCGGGGATTCTCTGCATCGCAGCTCGGCGTTCCAATCCCACACAACTCGCGATAGTGGCTACTGCTCATGGGCACTGCCACGTTGAACCTATTCTGCACATAGCTCGCGCTTGATCTTGATAGCTTTCTATCAGAATATTCGGCATTCTGTCTACTACCGCTAGCTACAACCAGAATGATCTCCCGCGTAAGCCCTCTTCCTTGCTGTTCTTTGCTAGCGTTCCGACTTTCCGTAGATCTCGCCTGCAAAATCTTCATCACGAAAGTCAGCAATATGAACGCCTTCCCCGTGTCGCTACGCACGCGCAGCTCCTTGTTCCGTCCCCATGTGCGTGACCCTGCCCTCCACTACGCTATCCACCTACTCACGCGTCCTCCTTCAGCAATTGTGCCCTATTCCATAGCGTCTTACCCACTGGATCATGGAATAAACACTTCTGGATTATGCGCTTGACACAGACGCCGTCGACGCCATCAATGCCTAAATCCGAGTGTCAGAACGGTCATGACGTTCAAATTGAACTGCTCCGCGCCCGCCGAACCAGTCGCACATATACCCATCACACTCCGTCCCGCCATTAATATTCCTTCCTCCCGCCCTGTGCCAAGTCGCTCTCTGCCATTTCCACTACTCCCGCGTCATGCACCTGCCACCATGTCTTTCACGTACGTCATCGGCACCATGAACGGTCGAACCTGAGAACTGCCCAGTGCCGTCGTTATCGTGCCCACATCCATCCCGTTCTCGACATGCGCCACGTACCTGTCAACCATCACGTTCACCTCTCGCCCTTACGTTCGCCCCTCGCCCTTCATATCCTCCAGTTTCATCGCGCTTGCTGGACTTGTACATTTTTGCCCCCATCATGGGCGACATCAACATCAGCCACCAGCATTTGCCGCTTTCCTTCAGCTCAGCGTACGCGGCACCGTTCTGTATCAGGGGAGGACCTAGTCTGATCAAGCACAACAGCGGTTTAGCGAGATCGCACTCCACGAGCGCCAGTGTATCTTCGGCGGCAGGTGTGCGCTATCAGTAAGCCCACTTACCGCTCATACCTGTACTCGCTTTTTAACCATACCTATCTCCTAGATCTCGGCGCTCGTTCTGCACTGCCCGGCGCCCCGCCCACGATAGCATACCCTTCGCTCTTACCGCGATACGGTGATCGGCTTCTGTCGGATGTTCGCCGACTTCATCCTCAGAGGCAGTGCGCTCCCCAGTGATGTGATCACGTACACAGCTCTGTTCTACCCCTTCCCATCCCATCGCTCATCATGAATGTGTCCTCGCCGCGACTGTGTGTTAGACGGTTATGGTTATCGAATCAGTGATCGACACTGACGAAATTAACTTGAATAACCTTGGAATAACCTGCTCCTTGACGTGGGCTATGTAGCGCCTATAGGAATGTGCGCTCTCTGTTAGGTCATAGCATATTATATCTGGGCTCGGGCCCCTGTAGCCCCAAATGAATCATGATAGTCCAAGTATAGACTGGTAGTACTTAAATCACTCGGGTATTGAGTTAACCCCTAAGGCCTAAGTACTTAAGTCCTCGTGCAACGACGGGCTATGCCTGTCTGTGCGTTTCCCATACCTGCCATTGGAGATACATTTGGCATATACACACGCTTACATAAAGGTTATGGCATAGCGATAAGCTGTACTGTGATACTTGGGACGTGCTGGCTTGCATTCCGAAGGGTGCAGACTGTGCACCGCCATTGGTCTCATGAAATTAAATATATTCAAAGAAAGTGAATTCTTGGCATTGCATCCCCAGTTTTGCTCTACGGTAGGTCCTCTTACTACTCGCAATCCGCTTACTCACAACTCGGCTTCAGGTCGTATGTCGTTTTTCCATCATGCGAGGGATGTTACGATACACGGCGGTACTTTCACAACAACGGCCGTCTCCAGGATTGGAATCGGTGAGTGCCACTATATACCTGAGATCATCAGATGACGGGAATGATAAATAATGACAGATAAACTCGAAAAGGCTGCCAATAAAGCTGCGATGCATGATTCAAGCGCACGATATGCTGCTCCAAGGTGTCATCCTGGAACGCGCACAGCTATCCTCGAGCACATCATGCAATGGATTTTTGGTTTCAACGACAAAGAAGCACTCCTTCTATGGCTATACGGACCTGCCGGTGCAGGAAAATCGGCAATATTACAATCCATCGCTGAGAAATGCGCAGAACTTGAGATCGTCATAGCCAGCTTCTTTTTCTCAAGGTCCGACGGCACGCGGAACCACCCCGGTTCACTTGTAGCAACCATTGCCTGTCAAATCTCGACCAGGATCCCACAAATAACACCCATACTTGACGCTGCTATCGCTCGCGACCCTATGATCTTTGATAAAATGCTCGATGTACAGATCAATGCGCTCATTGTCGAGCCATTGAAATCTCTCATGTGGTCCGGAGTTTGTGCAGATTCCAGTTCACTACCCCGCCTTATTCTTATTGACGGATTAGATGAATGCGACAACAAAGATCAGCGGGCCGCTGTGCTGCATGCCATTGCACGCGCAATACGAGAACATAATCTCCCATTCATTTTCCTTATTTCCAGTCGGCCAGAGACCGATATCATGTTCGCCTTCAACTCTGAAGAGCTCCTGGGCTTGTGGAACTCACTAGTTTTGGACAACGATTATAAGGCCGATGAAGATATTCGCTTATTTTTGCATGATTCGTTTCGAACTATCAAGGGGAAACATCCAACAAAAATACATATCCCGACAATGTGGCCAGATGCTTCAATAATCAATACATTGGTCAAAAAGTCATCTGGTCAATTTATCTATGCCTACACGGTCATCAAATATATCTCGAATATCTATGCCTCACCCGTAAAACAATTGAACGTGATTTTGGGGGCAAGCTTAGCAGGATCGGGAGACTTCCCATTTTCAGAGATTGACAAACTATACAAGCATATCCTCTCATCCGTTAAAGAAGAAAAGAAACAGCTTATGTTGGATATTCTTGCAATTCTGATGGGATTCCTCAACTTTGCTCCTCCCCTCCTGATATCACCAATGCGTCAATCATTGGAAATATCCCATTTCCTTCGCGTTGAACAAGTAGATGTTGAAATAATCATCTCGTCACTTGCTTCCATCATCAAAACTCATGAAGGCAAGATATCAATACCTCACGCATCGCTAATAGATTTTCTTGCCGACCCAAATCGAAGTGAGGAGTTCCATATTGATCGAGCACAATACTCTGTAAGACTCGCACACCAGGGAATTCAATGGCTCCTGAGTCTTGAGTCTGGCCCTCCCCTACCTGAAAATTTACTGTTCAATATGCATGATTTGGCTTGCGAAATCTTCCTTTTACGCCATCCATTGAAAATGTCAAAAGGGCTGTATCAAGATCTTCAATCTCTGCCATTGAGTATGATGTGGCACAACTGGCATAATGATAGGTGCTCCGAGCCTCCAATGCATGCCAATCTATACCCATACTGGGTACATGGTATATTCCGATGGCTGCTGTCCGAAAGCAAGGTAATTAATATTCCTCGCATATTGATCTCAAACAAGTATTTATATGTCATGTAGTTCCGAACAGGTGATACTGCCACTCAAACTGACTCTTGGTGTCAAGAGCTCCTTATCAAATATGCAACGTGTCTCAAACCACTTGTTATGGCCAGGGCAAAATGTCTTGGCATGGAAGCGCACTTTCTACTCTTGCTAGAGACACTAGCACATAACTTCAAACGAGCCGATGGAACAAGTTTCGAGAAAACTGTGATAAGCATATTTCAAGATCCACCAGACCATTTACGCTTGTTCCCACACGGAGACCTGATAGAGGAAAACCCACAGCTAGCTACAATATTGAAGTTCGTTGGCCTATCCGAGATCAGCTCAGGAAAAAATTCATATATCTATACAGCAATACGACTCCTCAAATCATTAGCAATTAATCCAATTGGATGTTCTCCACATTTTTACCGCAGAATTGGCAGGCTCCGAAATGGCTTGAGGTGGGCCATGTTAGGAATTGGCTTTCGATTTCCTGAAATTCCGCTTGAAGATGCCACTGATCTGTGGTGGCTCCCTTCATATTCTGAGCGTGTACTCTCCAAATTCATACACAATTCTAGACGACACAATATCAACTCAGGGAAGATATATAGGATTCAACGCAACATACGCCTAAACAAGTTCCAGCCTGGGATACGAGATGCCGCGGGCTATGGATCACGCCGTGCAAATTGTTTCAATTATCACATTGTTCTCGATTTCCTCATTCCCGTCCTTGATCAATGCCCCAAGTCCGATGAACTGCTGGATCTGATCAAGCGACGTATGAGGCGCGCCCTCCTGCAGTACACACCTCGCAGGCATCTGAGGGATGCTGCGTACAGATACATCCGTCGTACGTCCGATCCACGAAGCTGATGAGCGTAGCTCTTCCAGCAATATTTTTGTCCCCGTATGTATTCTGTTACTTCTTTTCAATACGATGTTTTTCAGGTACTTGTTCCAGCTCTCTGCTTCTCTTTGCTCAAAATTTATTTATTCCTCAATCGGTATTCTGTGTTTCTTATTGCTAACCAGGAAACACGCAGTGAGCTGTGAAGAAAAAGCGACCGCACTCCACAATCTACGGAAAACTGTAAATTCAACTACCCTGCCTATTCACGCCCACGGCCACCTTCACATACACGTTGAAACGGCCCCAGTACTGTCGGTCTGTGTGTCCCTACCATCCTCTGCGCTCCTCACCCGCTTACCCCGTCCCTGCAGCCACCACGCTCATTGTAACCCTTCTTGACACTGCGCAGTGCGTTTGTACCTTCTACACCCTCAGTAATTGATTAATCACCGACATGTCCGTGCGACCCCGGATCATGATCCCCAACAGTGCCATAATCCATTTTCCCACCAATTCGTCTCCTCTAGCTATCACGCTCGCTCCTCGTCTTTCGTTGCTTTCCCCACGTCCTTCCGGGGCACCTTTTCGCCTCTGAGTCACCGTGTTGGGAAGCGCCTGTATACTTCAATATATGGGGCTTGACGTGGACGTCATGGACGTCATTGACTATCGCTTATGTACGACGGACAACACTTCTCCCAGACACACACTTCCCGCTATTTTCGTGTTGATTATCTGCGACGGTCCCTCGCTGAGACGAGTCGGAAAAACTTCAATGTCCCAGGCCGACTGCGGAGTGACGAACAGAACATCACCGCCTCCGCCTCCGCGCGTGCCTCAATGTACCGCATCACTTATCTGACTTCACTTCTGAATTTCTTCCGGTTCGTGATGTCGTGATGATGACGTTGAGAAGGTCGGTCTTCATTGTGCGTTATGTTGCTTATTTCATGCTCATGGTCTATTCATTCATCACGGATCGATGTCTGGAGCTCACTCAACTAGACAAGTTGCCTGCCGTCCGTACGCTCTGTGTGGCGATGCAGCTCGTCGACCGGCACCAGTCAGCTCCCGCTAATTCCAACGTGTGTTCTTCTCTTTTACTGTGTTCAGAAAGAGTTCTGACGGCTCGCAGAGCAAAATACAAATTCACTATCTCATACCGACTCGACGGGAACATCCCCGACCAATCACGTACACAATGACGGGGCATCTCGGTCATTCGTCCTACGCCTTTTCGATGTATTCACACTTACCACAATGAAACTCACACTTTTTGGCGCGGCCCCATACTCCGCCGGAATGCTCTAGTCCTTCTGATGACGTCATTGGACAGTCGGTGCACCCCTTCTCCATTTCGCTCTCGTTATCATCAAAGGCGCATATGGCACTTGGACTATCTATTTCGCGCTCTTCTGGAGTGCCTGCGCTCCCATACCCCAATTTTTGCGTTAATCCTACCCGGGCACCTTGGCAATTTCATCGACAATGCATCCCATTTGCAACCTCGCGCTGCCTGCTTCCGTTTTACCTGCGTTTTACGCAAAACTTCGTCAATCATCATGCTCTATGGGGGTGATTTAGAACTTCGGCTCTGAGATGTTACTGCGAAGCGCGTGGGTACAAATTATAATGTACTCTCAGAAAAAAGAACCACGCGGGGAAGTTTTCAGTGAGTAGAATGAATCCATAGGGACTTTCTTCAAAGACTCGAGTATCCACATACATAACTATTTAAATACGTTGCAGGTAGTACTATTTAAAGAGATAATTAGAATAAATTACACGGTCGTCTTCAAATATATCAGTCTTTGAACACACAGAAGTCTTTAAATCCCCTTCAAATAAGCCAGTCTTCAAATACAATAGAAACAGCCTTTGAAGGATAAACTTCACTCTTCAAATACATCTCTTTAAAGAAATTTAGTACCGCTTGTGTGCACCTTCAATGATGTGCTTATTGCCGTCCCTATACCTGCCTGATATTCTTCTCACAAAATGTTCACCCATGCAGCATGAACCTATAGAATATCCCGGATCTCAAGCAAGTTCACCACAATATATGATTGCTGTCAAAGCTCAAACGCTCAAATGTCAATCTATATATTATCAATGCATTATTATGTAGAAGATACTCATATGATTTTGCTTCTGCGTGTTGAGTTCAGCTGTCAGGTAGCCCCAATCTTTGTATATGAGTGACAACAGCCAGGGTAGGTGGTAGGTAGATGGAGGTTGGGAGAGAGGCGCGACTTGAGTGGCATCACAGTTGAACGAGCATTGACAGGCAACGTCACATGTTGTTTATTCAGAATACAAACAAAGGCAATGGCACTTAAGTGGCACCTCTACGCTTTCGCCAATACTTCCTCTATCTTCCCTTCTTCTCGATACCATCTACCTCCATTATCAAATACCCTCACGGAGTCCGCTCAGTTCAGTTCTGTCAATTCTCCACCATCTGCCATCGTCCTGACTCTTGTAATCTTGGATTTATTGCCCAGACGCCCTTCGATTCTCTCGCAACGTCTCCCTCCACATGCCCGCCATGGAGACCCTCACTACCCATACCAAAGTATGCTGCTGACACGCTGTTCTCCCGTTTTCTGTAGCTACAGAGGCACGTTAACGCTTAGGTGCGGCTGTGTTGTACTAACTTGTGCATGTATGCGCGGCACTGCGCAGATGCTCTCAGACGCGCCGCGTGCATGTGGCTGTTTTCATCGCGTCTAGGTCACCTAGTACGTATAAATGTGCTTCTGATATCATGTTGATACGCCGTTTTAGATCACAAAGTAACTCAAGGCCTTGCTTCATGCCATTTTTTCTGGCGCCGCAGCGCGGTTACCCGCGACTCCCCATTCCACCCAATGCCACCCACAGACCACCCAGTAGCCATTCAAAGTCTCTGAATGTGAAAGTTGTGAGTTAATTTGATATTCTCTGACCCAAAAATCTATGCCTTACGCTGACTAAATCTCAAGTTACCGCACTCTACCGCACCCGTCAACCGTAAGCCTGAGCTACCCATCCGCATTCCAATGCATAATATTCAGGCCTCGCGGACATGAACAACCGCGACATCTGTGATGCTCTTTAAATAGTGAGCAGCTTTTAAATTTTGTAAACGCTTTGAATACTGATTTACCCGATGTGTAAATAATAAGCCTATAAACATCGTATAGACACTTCAAAGACAGTCTGATTTAAATACTGGTTTGTGTATTTAAAGGTTCTCGTTCCTTTGAAGACGTACTTTTTAAATGGTGACCTTCATGTATTGATATTCAAATAGTCATCACTTAGACTATTTGAATACTGAATCAAGTCTTTAAAGATGCAAAATGAATGTCTTCCAATATCGCATCTCTTTGAATACTCGGTAATTTCTCTTTAAATAATGTCTTCAAATAGAGACATGTCTTTGAAGACTTCTTGGTACGTCTTCAAAGACGTATTTTTGAGATTGTTTAAATAGTATCCTATTTAAATACTAATGTATGTGGATACTCAAGTCTGTGAAGAAAGTCCCTATGGTTACGGGAGTAGAGCATTTATGAGCGAGGGTGCTAAGCGCCCTTTCGGAAGATCGGGCCGCGTACGGTCCGGGATCGGCAGAACACGGGTGGCAGCCGGACTCGCCGAGCGCATTCAACGCAACCCCGTCGCATTCCTTCGCATTCTATGCGCTACGCTGAGCACCGTGCATCACCGCCACCACGGACGAAGCTTCGGACCGAAGTATGAACCCATTGGAGCCTTTCTGCGGGCTTAAGCGCTCGTAGCGCGCGGGCCTCAGGATGCAGCAGTCACGATGTCGCCACGCTCGCGCCCCCAGCACCACGTCGATACGGAACCTCCTCGATATCGTGCGATGTGCTTTCAGTATGGTGCGTCTCTTTTCTCTGTGCATTTGCTAGCTCACACACTGCCTTGCAGCTCTCACACTGAGACTCACTTTTCCTGTCGACTGCCCCAAATATCATTGTAAAGAGGCCCCATTCGTCCTTTGAAATGAATCCCTCGATCAATCGCGGTTAGCGCCGTCCCGCGTCGTACGCCTCATCCACGCGCCCATATTCATCACCTTAACGCTCGCCTACAACCCAGCCCATTCGCCAACTACCTGTGCTCGTGCTAGCCCCTTCCCTGGCCCCAATGGAACCTCTTTGCATCACCATGCTCGCAGGCGCTGATAATCCTCCGTCACTGGCGCTTGATACATGGACGACATCGACATCATCAAAAACCGCGCACGTACATCCATGCGCTTATGAATAGAAACGCCGGGCATACTTACCGCACCGCAAAGAGAATCCGCCCTCGATGCGTCACCAGCTCCGTCTCCAGCCCCTTCTGCAGTCCCGTCGCCTCTAACTTGCTCCACGCATGTTCGAGGGGATGGTACGTCTACTTATTCTCTATGATGACAATACTACTGTGCTGATCGTCCGCCGTAGCTCAGCGTTTCAAGTCGACCAAGCTCGATGTCCAGCGATATGCCCACCCCCGCACATCCTGTGCGCACCGAGCCGGCACCGCATCTGCCTCCCATTAGGGCACCATGCTTCCCCACTCGATCTCGAGGGCCAGTTTCTCGGCGTTTACTACATCTAGGTAGAGCTCTGAGCTTGTACCAGTAGAATGCAAACACTACCGGATGAACGCATACGCGCCGTTGCTACCTCCTCCTACAAGCGCATTCTCTTTGCCCACCACCATACTTGCTCAGCTGCCGTGCCTCCTTGAAGCTACGCCGTACACCCATCGACCCCCCTTGCGTCGACCACCTCTCACCGTCACACATCCTCTCTTCGTTTAGCTCGCCGCTATCGCCAACGACGCAATAGGCATCGCTGTCTCTGTCTCCCCGCACGAACAACAAACACTGGGCATTGTATCTCGGTCATCTGCCTTGGGGATGTCTTCGCGAAGTGGTAATTTCGTAATCTGACGCGCACTGTCTGCGGACCCTCCACTTCTGATTCCCCGCGCGTCCCTTCGTTTTCCAACTGTTCAAGTGCTTATCCATCCACATGCGGCTGAGCCGCTCTGATGACACTCCATTCTCTCATCAAACGCGCACACAGCCGCGGCTTTCTGCGAACGGTCATTCCGCCAATGCGAGAGCTCGAAATCGGTCCCCTTCGCATCTCGCATAAGTTCGCAGTAACGAATGGCACAAATAGGGTAAGTACGCATCCGCCAGCGCGATCCTGGACCTTGCGCTGCTCAGCACCCCGAGAACGGCTCCCATATCCGCTCTGCGTTTGTTTCCCCAGAACGCGCTGCATTGACAGCTAACCCTGTACGGGCGGGCAGGATGAATGCACTGCGTGAAGCGTCAGGCGTAGAGAGAAGGCCCGGTGGGCGGAGACGGTGAGGTGCTGGCTGGAAGAGGTGGGTAAGTGAGCGGGCGAACCGGAAATACAGAGTGTATTCATACAACGGACGCTGGTGTGCCTGTAAATGTAATCACGCGGAAGGTTTCTGAAGAGAGACACGCGCCGTCACTAGTCACTCCCGATCGACCGCTAATGCGACGCAAATGTCAAGAGGATCGTGCAGAACCCTCGAAAAATGGATGGGATTTAATGAAGCAGATACACTTCATAATACGGGACAATCTGAAGATATAAAAGCCGTCTTAACAAACGCTGCGAGAAAAAACAGTATTAAGGGAACGTCTGGGGCGAGAGGTTATCGAATAATGGACAGAGCTTATCCCATTCCACTTTAAAGAAAAGACGTTAGACAATATTAGGGCACATATAGGGAATACAATACCGGGAGGGTTCAATTGCGAAATTCCTTTGACATTCTCAGCCATCACAATAGCCAGACCGCTGTTGTGAACAAGTGTCAGCACAATATTGCACCCTTTTTTCACTAAACGCCTCACAGCTCAAGATGCCAGTCGATGTGACTAAGATCAGAAGTTCATAATTGAGAATTTTACAGTGAACCAAAAGTTCACGCACCAGTGCATAATCCACGGCCCAGCGTTGTCGGTTTCAAAACGTATAACAACAGGATCTGTGGCGTTGTTACCGGAATTGACTACATCTCGGCGAACCGGGTTTTTGTAGTTATAAACAGTGCTTCCGGCACTCTTGACGACAGAGAAGGCATGGCCATGAAGATGGATAGGATGCTATGATAGTGCAGTGAGTACAATTATCAGCTCGAACAAAGCAAGGGCCGTACAGATCCGCCGCCGCCGATGGTAATCTCAATAACCTTATTAGGGGGCAAGGTGTATATTGATCCATTCGGTAAGAGTTCATGAGGTGAGTGCACTCCACTAATGATCTGGAGAAGGACAGGGACCGTCGGCGGAATGAATGAGACATTGTTCACCAAGAATTGTGGTCCCTGATTGGTTGATCTGAAAGATATATCATATGGGAGCGGGAGTACTGCTCCATTTGACTCTTCGGGGGGAACTGGAGGCCCAGGAGCAGCGAGGTTGGTCAAAGGATGTAAATTTGTCTCTAGTAGAGGAAGAACGCTGGGTGTCTGTGTCGTGTTTGGTATTTTATCATGTGCGCCGTCGTAGAGAAGAATGGCAGAATTTATACCGTCGTCGAAGCCCGTCGGACTGATGCTAGGTTCAGCTCGAATCCAATAACTTGCCTTGTCCTGATTGGCTTGCAGGATAAATGAATAGCGCTGGCCCGCAAAGATCTCGATGGAATCAACGAGCAGTGGCTTGACATTGATCCCATCCACCTCAATAATGGTCTGCATGGTTGTTGTTAGAAAAATAGACTTGCTGAAGTAGGAGACTCATGCTGACCATGTTATGATTATCAATGGAGAAAATGAAACTAGGGTCGCATGAGATAGATACAAGACGGAAGCGATAGCGTTTGTTGTATTTAACTGATATTACCGCCAATGGTGAGGTAATGTTGGTAGGATTACCAGGTAGGCATACTACAATGAAAGATATCATAAGGTCAGCCGAACGGGTACAGTGTGCCGCATGATGCGGCCCACCGAATTC